>ML096323.1:38757-70334 GCA_003697995.1 Taxidea taxus jeffersonii | reverse complement strand
GGTGCTTATATTCTAGTAGGTTCATGAAATTAGTAGTTTGTGACCAGCATTTTTTTTGTTATTTTTTTTAAAGATTTTATTTATTTGACAGAGCACACAAGCAGGGGGGAGCTGCAGAGAGGGAGGGAGAATTAGGCTCCCTACTGAGCATGGAGGGGATGACGTGGGGCTGTATCTCAGGACTAGACTAATTACTAGAGTAATTTCTAGATCTGGTCTATATATGTTAAGAAGCAGTTAATGCTAACTAGAGAAGCAGAGTGTTCTGTTCCAGTTTGACCTTCAAGACTCACCTTAGATGCTCCCATTCCGCTTTTCTTGCCTCTAACATCTTAAGTAACTCTCTTAACTAAACATGGAGGAGATTGTATGCATATAAAGCCCAGCTTAATTCTCTGTTTGTCATTATTCCCACTAGCTCTTCATTTTCCTCTGGTCTTTGGGATTCCACCTTTTTACCTCTGCTCAGGAAACCTTTCCTGACTTGCTCCAGTCCTAAAGAGACTGGGTTACGGTCTTTGCCTCGATGCTTACCCTCATCATAGCACCTAACACAATGTTTTATAATTCTGTGTTTTCTGATCAGTTTTCTTCTTACACTATAGCCCCTTCTATATGCAGGACACATTGCTGGTTGTAAGTACATTAGTTTTTTGAATATTTAACCATATTGCCTGGTTTAAACCTCCAAAAACATTAAAAGAATATGTGGGTACATGAGCGAGCACATAGGCTCTTTTTCTCACTAAGGGGAATTGGGGGATGAGATATACACAAATAGATATAGTATTTTAAAAAAGATACAGTATTGGGGGGGTGCCTGGGTGGCCCAGTGGGTTACAGCCTCTGCCTTCGGCTCAGGTCATGATCTCAGGGTCCTGGGATTGAGCCCCACATCGGGCTCTCTGCTCAGCGGGGAGCCTGCTTCCTCCTCTCTCTCTGCCTGCCTCTCTGCCTACTTGTGATCTCTGTCTGTCAAATAAGTAAATAAACAAAATCTTTAAAAAAAATAAAAAATAAAAAATAAAAAAAAAGATACAGTATTGGGACGCCTGGGTGGCTCAGTTGGTTAAGCCGCTGCCTTCAGCTTGGGTCATGATCCCAGTGTCCTGGGATGGAGTCCCGAATTCGGGTTCCTTGCTCAGCAGGGAGCCTGCTTCTCCGCCTCTGCCTGCCCCTCTGCCAGCTTGTGCACTCTCTCTTTCTCTCTCTCTCTGACAAATAAATAAGATCTTTAAAAAAAAGATACAGTATTGACTCGGTGACAAGTCAATGTGTTATGATTGGTGATAGTGCCCGGTGAGGCAGTTAAATAGAGCTTATTGGAAGAGGTGGAACCTAGCTGAGTAGTAAGGGAATATGGTATCTTGTGTGAGAAGATAAAGAGAAACACAGCAGAAGGGAATGGGAGAAGAGGGACTTGGAGAAGTACTGAAGTGGGAAATGTGGATGAGATAACTACAAAGAGAATCTAAGCAGGGAAATGAGAAATGCTGAGAAAATGAGTCCTTCAAAAGGAACATTGGATACAATGAGAAGAATACTAGAGAAGGAAGGGGAAGAGTCCATAGAGAACCAGTGTGAACAGAAAAGCTCAGAAATAAGCATAAATACACCCTTTAGGTGTTTGTGGCCTAACCTAACCCCATGGAAAGAGGCCAGAGGAGAATCAATGTTCTTATTCCTCCTTAGCTACTGGATCTAATTGGCCTGCTGTTTCCTGGTGAGGTACAGTGACTTTCCTGCAATGATATAAGTGGTTTTCTTTAAGCTTTCTTTTGCTAATTTGTTTACTGGCCCTGCATGCTGGGAATGTGACTTCCAGGTAGGTAAGTATTTATAAAATTCCCTCTAACCTACGGAATTTGGATCCTCCCTTAGAGTCAATTTTAATCGATTTTCTGCCTTTTGTTGTGGTGAGGAAGGAATCCTGGTGTTAAACTTATGTCATTACTAGTTGGAATTATAGATTATATCAGAGTTCATCCAAAGAGTTAAGTGTTGTCTTAAAATTGAAAGTCTTTGATACACATAACAAGAAACTAAAAGAAATCTGAAGTTTGTCCTTTTGGGATCTGGGTATAAAGGAAGACCAGTTGAACTTACTAGAATGAAGTAAAAATAGTCATTTCTGGTGTAATTAATGTTTACTTAATTGTGCAAATTCTCAAACCTTTAAACATTCATAACTTGAAATATTAGAGGAAAATACTTGGTGTTTACATCATACTCCTAATACTGTTAGCAAGAATCCATTGTTCCAAGAAAACCAAAGAAAGTGTAAGTTCTAACTCAGTGGCGATCAGACCGCCCAATCCATCCAATAAACAATTGGTGAAACTGTTTTTTAAACTCAGAATGGAATTCTGCTTATGAAAACAGTTAACATTTTTAAGAACAAGACAGCATTGATGTGTAGTTATGTTATAAATTGGATGTCTCCACAGGGTAGGACTTGGCTTGATTCCCTCCATCCTTAACCTGAACAGCCATAATAAATATATTAGTTGGTTTTTTGGTACATCGGTTACGAAAAAGTTCACTCATATTCATATTTTGTTACTTTACTTTGTGTTTTAAATGGTTAAATACCCTTTTTAATAAAATGATATAAAATATTAAAATAATAAGAATTTGATGTAAATAATCAATAACCCCATTTTCTCCTTAAACATATATGTGTTTAATCTTGCAGGCTGTAGAAAATCTCTGTTCTTACAAGATTTCTGCAAACTTGTACAAACAGCTGAGACAGATTTGTGAAGATCACATCAAAGCACAAATTCATCAGTTCAGAGAATATCCTTTTAAAAACCAAAAATACTGTATTTTTATCTGTTTCCTCCTTCCTTGTCCCTCACTATTTAACCCAGATTGAAATGGTATTGCCTGTGTTTTGTAGATTTGTTACTGTTCCTTACGTATCTAGAGAAATAAGATATGAGTTGTTGACTTTTCAACTTTAAGTTCCAAGTCTGCATTGTGATGTTAGTGCAAATAAGATGTCCTTATGTCTTTACCCTTTTTGTCCTAACAAATTTCCATTTAAGGAAAAATAATCTAAGGGAAATCATAACCAACATAATGCTCACTTATGTGCAAGACTTAACTCTAAAAGGTATTTAGTGAAACCTGAAACTTTTTTTACAGTTTAAGAAATAGCATTTTGTTCTATAAGTGCTGTTTAGATTTTTTTAAAGATTTTTATCTGTTTGGGGTGCCAGGGTGGCTCAGTGGGTTAAAGCCTCTGCCTTTGGCTCAGGTCATGATCCCAGGGTACTGGGATCGAGCCCCACGTCGGGCTCTCTGCTCAGCAGGGAGCCTGCTTCCCTTCCTCTCTCTCTGCCTACCTCTCTGCCTAGTTGTGATCTCTGTCTGTCAAATAAATAAATAAAATCTTTAAAAAATATTTTTATCTGTTTTCGAGAGGGAGAGAATGAGCACATGCAGGGAGAGCAATAGGCAGAGGGAGAAGCAGGGATGATGATCTGGGCTGAAGGCAGGCACGGAACTGACTGAGCCACCCAGGCATACCTATTTTTATTTAGTGTGTAATGCTCCCTATTTAAGACAAATACGCTCTTACATTTCTTTTTTTTTTTTTTAAGATTTTATTTATTTATATGACAGACAGAGATCACAAGTAGGCAGAGAGAGAGGAGGAAGCAGGTTCCCTGCTGAGCAGAGAGCCCGACGTGGGGCTCAATCCCAGGACCCTGAGATCATGACCTGAGCCAAAGACAGAGGCTTTAACCCACTGAGCCACCCAGGCACCCCTGCTCTTACATTTCTTATATTATTTGTACTAAGCACTTAAAAATATCCTTGACATATCTCATGGATTCGTTGGATAGTGTTCTTTTTCTAAAGAAAATTGATAGATGCTGGCAAAATCATTGCAGACAAATGGTAAGCTGGAAAAAGTCTTATGTTTCAGCTAAATATTGTAGTTAAATAAATTTTTTCAAATACATGGATGTTAGTTTTAAAAGCTTTGCAGTGGGGGGGGAGTGCCTCATATCCGCTCTTTTTCTGAATTGAACACTAATTTGGCTTAAGTTTTCTAGTTTAAAACTGTAAGTTATAGGGAAACCACCATTTTAAAATGACTTGCACCTTAGGATCATTTTTGTCACACTTAACTGAAAAGTATCTCATTTTTATTTTTATTTATTTATTTTTTTGTTTTTAAGATTTTATTTGTTTACTTGACAGAGAGGGAGATCACAAGTAGGCAGAGAGGCAGGCAGAGAGAAAGGGGGGAAGCAGGCTCCCCACTGAGCAGAGAGCTGGATGTGGGGCTCAATCCCAGGACCCTGAGATCATGACCTGAGCTGAAGGCAGAGGCTTAACCCACTGAGCCACCCAGGCGCCCCAGTATCTCATTTTTAAAAAGTTACATATTTGTCTGTTAGTCGGGACGGATGTCCCACTCACCTACTCCATTGCCTGTGAAGGTACCTGGTGGGTCGTGCCTAGTTCCTTCAGATCACTACCTTTTTCTTTCTCCCTACAGATCACCACCTTTTCCTTTCTCCCTAATCTGGTATTTTATACCTTATATTCTGCAAACTAAAAAAAAAAAAATCTTAAAATCCCCCTACCCAAAACCACACATGTACAGTTTAGGGCAGCTTCACCCTGAATGAGCTCTGTTACTGAGGAAGAATTATATATGTGTGTCCCCTTAATTCCCTGTTTTTATTTTCAGTTACATCTCAAGTTGCAGAGAAGTCTTAGGACCATTTTAAGTGTCCCTCTTCTAGAAACTACAGCAAGGATTAAGACAATAGAATAGTTTAATAAAAATGATTTGGGCATATTCTCAGGTAGATTTCTTTATCTGTATGTAGTAGTCTAGTCTAGTATATATAAAACTAAACCCTGCAATTTTATTATTTAATCAAGAGAAAATGTTTCAGCTTAACAAAATATAAAAATCAATTTCTTTTTTGTTGGCAGATCATGATCAGGAGCATTTTTCTGTTTCTGGATAGAACTTACGTTCTGCAGAATTCAATGCTACCCTCTATTTGGTAAGGATGCCAGAAAAAATGCAAAAAAATTTGTTATAAGTCATAGTCAAATCTTAATTACACTAATGGAAAGAGAGTAAGTGGTACTATGAATATTTTCCCCAAAACTCAAATTTGGCTTCTAGACTTGTATTTATAGCAGTTTTACCTTCTCAGTTATGTTTGCCTAGTCCAATACTGGTGATAGCTAACATTCCCTGAGCATATAATAACTTAATGAAGAAGTTTTTTTGTTAGCTAAGGGGATTACATTTGCTCTGGACTGTCTAGGACTGTGCATTATTTTGTTGCTTATCAAGAGTTTGCTCATTATCCGTTAACATTGCTATGGATTTTGTTGCTTACCAAGAATTTGCTCATTATCTGCTAACATTGCCATGGAAAATTCCATGTATACACAAAAATAGAATAGTATAATGAGCTCTTTCCCCCACCTTGTACCTAGCATCTACCTACAGCAATTATCGGAGAGTTTACTGGTTTTTGAGTACTGAAGCCAGATGACAAATGACCAATTAAGCCTTCATTACCAGTACAGTGAAAGCCATTTTGTCTTGGAACTAATTTTGTCTCATGATTTGACCAAGGAAGAAATGCACCAAAGGAAATAATACAAAACTTAGTTAGGAGAAAGACAGGAATTTAGCTTCAGTTCTCATTAAAGACTAAATGAGTTTCCTGTATGCTTTAATAATGTGTAAAATTTAATGTGTGGATTTTCTTTTTACAATTGCCACTTCAGATCTCGAGCCCTAATTAACATGCGGTGAGAAGTTAAGCAGGCCTCTCTAGAAATGGTATTGTTGTCAGTTAATTTTGATCCTATGTGTTTTTTATTTTAGGGACATGGGACTGGAGTTATTTAGGGCTCATATTATAAGTGATCAGAAAGTCCAGAATAAGACAATTGACGGCATTCTTCTCTTGATTGAGAGGGAAAGGAATGGTGAAGCAATTGATAGAAGTTTACTCCGAAGCCTTTTAAGCATGCTCTCTGATTTGCAAGTAAGTTAACTTCAGTTAAAGAGCTGATTGCTATTCCTAGTTTGGTGTTTAAAAAATAGATTCATAGTGCTGTTCATATAGAGGCAATTTAATAAATATTTATTGAATAAATGAACTCCTTTATTTTGATCCCTCCTCCCAGATTTATCAGGATTCTTTTGAACAACGATTTTTGGAAGAAACTAACCGGCTCTACGCAGCTGAAGGCCAAAAATTAATGCAGGAAAGAGAGGTATTTAAAAATCATGATTAATAAATCCACTGTGTCTCACAATAGACCTTACATTCTAGAACATAAGCTGCCCTTGGCATTTATCTTCACAACATTGTGATGCTTTTTTCTCACTTAGGTGCTCCTTTCTTTTCTCTCTTCTTAAAGGCTAGAATTCTGGATCATAAACTATCTATAATTTTATATATGATTCAACCCTGTCACATTTGACAGGGCTGCTCCCAGGATCTTTTGGACTTGACATTTTTTGAATGATTTATGGGGAGGAAAACAATAATATAAAAAAACTGTCTTTGTAGGTTCCTGAATATCTTCATCATGTTAACAAACGTCTAGAAGAAGAAGCAGACAGACTTATTACTTACTTAGATCAGACCACCCAGTAAGTATTATATGCTTAGCCTAATAGACTTTAACCAGTGTCGTTGAATCGCTTAAGGTACTTCAGCGTCCCCGAACCCATTAGAACCTATTTTCAGGTGTGATTTGCGATTTTTAACAACTGTTTTTCCGATATAAATTTCATTTTCCCCAGTTAATTAGATTTAATCAAGTAAATCTAATGTGTGTGTGTATGTGTTTAAAAATTTAAATATAAAATACTTAAATTTAAAAATAGTATTATTAGAGGAGCGCCTGGCTGGTTCAGTTGGTAGAGCATGTGACTCTTGATCTCAGAGTCATGAGTTCAAGCCCCATGCTGCGTATAGAGAGCTTACTTCTGTAAAAAATGAAAAAAAATTGTATTAGAAGCTGATGTGATCTTTGAAATCTTAAGGCTGATTAAAATTCAGTAGATGTTTGGAGGAGAAACTGTTTTCTTGCTTTCCTAAATACTACCAACCAAGGAGTTCCTGTAAGCAGCATAGATAACTACTTTCCTAATAAAAGCAGAGAAACTTGGAGAAAGCCAGCCACAGCAAGACCATGGAAATACTTATTTAGTGATGTAAATCAAATTCTGAAATATTGCACTTGTCCTTCTTATGGTATAAGCAGACTAACTCTGAGCACAGATACATTTAAACATAGGATAGGGATATTGAAATTAACATAACACAAGCTATTTGAGGGGTGCTTGGGTGCCTCAGTGGGATGCCAGCTCTTGCTTTTGGCTCAGGTCATGCATGATGTCAGAGTTATGAGATGGAACCCTGAGTCAGGCTCAGGCGCTGAGCGTGGAGCCTGCTTGAGATTCTTTCTCTCCCTCTCCTACCCCCATCTCTCTATTTCATTTTTTTTAGGATTTACTTACCCATTTTATTTTATTTTTTTAAAAGATTTTTCTTTATTTATTCGACAGAGATCACAAGTAGGTAGAGAGTCAGGCAGAGAGAGAGGGGGAAGCAGGCTCCCCGCTGTGAAGAGAGCCCAATGCGGGACTCGATCCCAGGACCCTGAGATCATGACCTGAGCCTAAGGCAGGGGCTTAACCCACTGAGCCACCCAGGTGCCCTACTTATCCATTTTAGAGAGAGAGCTGGGGGAGAGGGAGAGAGCAAATCCCAAGCATACTCCCCTCTGAGTGTGGAGCGCCACGTGGGGGCTCGATTCCACAAGCCCGAGAGAAATGACCTGAGCCCAAATTGAGAGTCAGGCACCTAACTGCCTGAGTCACCCAGGCATCCCATTGTGCTCTCTCCTTAAAAAAAAAAAAAGGTGCAGCAGCAGCAAGCTATTTGTTCCCCCCCACCCCCGGAAAGACTTTAAATTTTCAGCAAAGTCAAATGTCAGTAATGCTAAACTTTTTTTCCTTGTAGGAAGTCATTAATTGCTACTGTAGAAAAACAACTTCTAGGTGAACACTTAACCGCAATTCTTCAGAAAGGTAATTGACCAATTAATAAAGAGATCATTTTTAAAATGGTAGCAGCAAATAAGTAAAAGTTCTTAAGCATTACCCTTTTAAGAAGTTTGATACTATGTGGCTGCTTTTCTGAGAATGGACATAACCCTTTTCCCCCATGTATCAATGGTAATCTTTGAGGAAATGGTTCTTGGCTTAACTTAAAGATACAGGAACTGAAAATGAGAGGGGTCCACTAACACCAGTTAAAAACAACAACAATAACAACAACAACAAAAACCCAAAAGTGGGAATGTGGGAATTCTTGACTTAATTTGTAAGACCACGGTAGAGAAAAGAATTTCTTCTTACGCTAAAGTGTACTCATATAAAACCAAGGACTTTTTTTTCTTTGCTATATTTTTAAAAATTTTTAAATTTTTTATTTTTTATTAACATATAATATATTATTAGCCCCAGGGGTACAGGTCTGTGAAGCGCCAGGTTTAAACACTTCACAGCACTCACCATAGCACATACCCTCCCCAATATCCATAACCCAACCACCCTCTCCCTACAAAACCAAGCACTTCTAATCCCGAGTGATTGTAAGGGTAAACCCTGAATTTTACTTTGACAATGCCAGAGATAGGCAAAAACCTTACTTTCTGTCCAGCCATCTTTTCTTTTATATAAAATGGTATATTTTAGAACCTTAATGCAGAATACTACTAGTTCATTCTGAAAATCAGATACACTAGAATCTTGTTCAAACTTGGCTTATTAATGCATGGTTTTTGAAATAACTACAGACCATATCCAGTACTCTGAAATACAGTGATGTATACTAATTAGTGCCAGATGTAGTATGGGTGAGTTATTTATAATGTGTATTTGAGTAAATCAGTTTTTACAAATTGGTTTATACATCCAAGCTACCGTGTTCAGTGGCACAAATCATTATAGAACTGTTTTTGTATTTATATAAACTAAGGCTCCCTATATTTAGTTTTCATTTGGAAAGGTGATTTATCTTTGGATTTAATAGAGAACAAATCTTTACATTAAAATTCATAGACTAGTAGTAGTTTAGACCAGTATCACAATAATAATTTAACTTAATTTTCATTAAAATGCCTGGCATTTTTGTTCACTATTTTTAATGCCAAAATGTTTGAAAATTCAGGTTTAAATAACCTCCTTGATGAAAACCGAATTCAAGATTTATCTCTTCTGTATCAACTCTTCAGTAGAGTTCGAGGTGGAGTTCAGGTTCTCTTGCAGCAGTGGATTGAATACATTAAGGTAATAACATCCTGAGTTTTTTTTTCCCTCTTATGTCTTATTATCTATACACTCAGTACATATCAGCAAACATTTCTTACTTGTTAGACTCAGTATTTTTTTAAAGTAATGGGAGTTTTGAGGACAGTCAATGTGAGAATGATTGCTGTGTAACAGATCCACAAGAAAAGTTATCTTATTGATGTCTGATGGGATTTCTAGCTCTAATATTTAGAACAGTGAATGTGGGGGGGACAAAAGAGGATTTTTGGGGGGTCCAAAATTTCTTTCCTTCTTCAGTCTTACACTGAAGCCAGATTGCTGTTTAAAAAAAAATTAAAACCTGACTTCTTTAAAAGTAGGGACAAAAGCCTAGAGTCTCATAATAAATACCCCATTGTGATGCTGTATACCCAGTAGGGGTCATTCCTTACTTTGTGGTTATAGACAAATGGTTATCAGTCTGGATGTTTAATGACTTTATTTTTCTTTTCCAGACTTCAAGAACAGTTTTATTCTAATACTTTGAATTTTAAAAATACGTATACCTACTTAAAATATGATTCAGGAATTGTTTTCATCAGAGATAATCCAATTTTTAAAAGTGGTCATTTTTGTTTTTTAGGCATTTGGCAGCACTATTGTAATTAATCCTGAAAAAGATAAAACCATGGTTCAAGAATTACTGGATTTTAAAGATAAGGTTGACCATATAATTGATATTTGCTTTCTGAAAAATGAAAAATTTATCAATGCCATGAAGGAAGCATTTGAGACATTCATTAACAAAAGACCAAACAAGCCTGCTGAACTTATAGGTATTTTTCCAGTCTTTTTTTTCCCAGCTATTTAATGTTGTTTTATTCATAAAATTTCAGTCAGTTTGAAATTTTGACAAGGTTGTATAGTTTACTAACACATTTATTTGGGGTTGCTTAGGAGGTAGTTTCTAAGAACCTAGATATAAGAAATAAGTCCTTCAACGTAAAGAACATCTCAAGTTCACATGTCAAACATAGTGTTCTTTCTTTGTAAGATAGTACATTGAACCCTATTTACTCTTATTTATACTAAGCTGGATACCTGTTTTCTGAGCCTGTAGCAATTTAGAGGTGGGGCAGGGTGCTACTTGTAGAACCCCACATTTCATGCTACAAGAGAGGGTGCAAGAAATTACAGTTGCTGGTCTGAAAGGAAAAACGTCCGGGACAAAAATAAGCTTAATAATCTGGGCCCATGTAGTATAAGGCTATGGTATACAGCAGTGTTTCTCAGATTTCCCTACCAAACTACCCTTTAATGTCAGAAGGAGAGGTACCCTGTGATGAAGATCTAGTGTCTTCTGCCAGAAGGATGAAATTTCATTGGTCTACTACTTACCCTTTAATTTTTTTAGCAAATTTTGCTTTTTACTCTGAGTTGAATCTGGTTTGTTTTAATAAGTAGTGTTTAAGATTGCTTAACATCAGTGTGAAATGGACACCCCAGAAGATGGGCAAGGTCTTTCAGTGGCTTTTTATTTTGAGATGTAATTGACATACAATATTGTGTGAGTTTCTAGATGTACAACATAGTAATTCAGTGTTTGTATACATTGTGAAATGGTCACTGCAATAAGCCTAGTTACCATCTGTCCCCTTACAGAGTTAATACAGTGTTTGTGGGCTGTATTCCCTATGTTGTACATTACATCCCCATGACTGACTTTTTTTTTTTATAAATCCTACAGGAGTCTTTTATTTTATATGATTTGCAAATATTTCCTACCAGTCTGCAGTCAAATGCTCTACCCCTGAGCTATACCCCCTGCTTTCTATTTTTTTTATGTTTTTTTTTTGTTGTTGTTGTTTTGTTTTTTATTTGTCAGAGAGAGAGAGAGAGAGCACAGGCAGACAGAGTGGTAGGTAGAGGCAGAGGGAGAAGCAGGCTCCCTGTTCGGCAGGGAGCCCAATGTGGGACTCGATCCCAGGACGCCGGGATCATGACCTGAGCCGAAGGCAGCCGCTTAACCAACTGAGCCACCCAGGCGTCCCTACCAGTCTGTGGCCAATCTTTTCAATCTTTTCAATTTTTTTAAAATTTTTAAATTTTTTTGTAAACATATAATGTATTATTAGCCCCAGGGATACAGGTCTGTGAATCGCCAGGTTTACACACTTCACAGCACTCACCATAGCACATACCCTCCCCCATGTCCATAACCTCACCACCTTCTCCCTACCCTCCTCCCCCGGACCCCCCTCAGTTTGTTTTGTGACATTAAGAGTCTCTTATGGTTTGCCATGACTGACATTTTATAGCTGAATTTGTACTTTATCACCTTCATCCCTTTTGGCACCCCAATCCCCCTTCCCTCTGGCAACCACCAATCTGTTCTCTGTATTTGAGTCTGAATTTTGTTTTTGTTCTGTTTTTTTTTATTCCACATGTAAGTGAATCACATGGTATTTGTCTTATTTCTCTTTCTTCATTTCACTTAGCATAAAACCCTTAAGATCCATGTTACTGCAGAAGGCAAGATTTCATTCTTTTTATGGCTGAGTAGTATTCTGTTACACACACACCCACACACACCCTCCTTTATCCATTCATCCATTGATGAACACTTAGGTTGTTTCCCTACCTTGGATATTGTAGGTAATGCTGTAGTGAACGTAGAGGTGCATATGGTTTTTTTTTTTTTCATGATATTCTTTTTTTTTTTAATTTAAGCTTTTTTATGTAAACACATAATGTAACCCCACCACCCTCTCCCAACCCCTCTCCTCCCCCACCCCCCTCCGTTTGTTTTATGACATTAAGAGTCTCTTTTGGTTTGTCTCCCTCCTGATCCCATCTTGTTTCATTTTTTCTTTTCCTACCACCTTAACCCCCACCCCCGTTGCATCTCCACTTCCTCATATCAGGGAGATCATGTGATAGTTGTCTTTCTCCAGTTGACTTATTGGAGGTGCGTATGTTTTTGAATTAGTGTTCACATTATCTTTGTAGTGGAATTGCTCGGTCATATGCTGGCTCTATTAATTTTCTAAGGAACCTGCATAATATTTTCCACGGTGGCTGCACCAATTTTCATTCCCACCAACAGTGCATGAGGATTCCCTTTTCTCCACATCTTCACCAGCACCATTTTTTGTCTTTTCGATACTAGCTATTCTGACAGATGTGAGTTGATATCCCAGTATGATTTTGATTTGCATTTCCTTGTTGATTAGTGATATTGAGCATCTTTTCATGTGCTTGTTGGTCATCTGATTGTCTTTGGAAAAATACATTCAGATCCTCTGCTGATTTTTTAATTGGATTTTTTTGTTAACTGAGTTGTATGGGTTCTTTATTTTGGGTACTAACCCCTATTGGATATATGATTTGCAGATAATCTTCATTCCATCTTTTCCCAAAAAGGTTTCTCTTTCATTTTGTTGATGGTTTCCTTCTCTGTGCAAAAGCTTTTTAGTTTGAAGTCCTCTGTTTATTTTTGCATTTGGAGTCAGATTCAGAAAAAAAAAAACAAACACTGCTAAGACCTATGTCCAGGAGCCTACAGCCTGTGTTTTCTTCTAGGAGTTTTATGGTTTCAGGTCTTCATCCATCCATTAAAAAGACATTCAAGTCTCTAATCCATTTTGAGTTAATTTTTTTGTATGGTGTAAGATCATGAACCAGTTTAATTCTTTTGTGTGTGGCTGTCCAGTTTTCCCAATACCATTTATTGAAGAGACTTGCCTTTTTCCCATCATATATTCTTGCCTCCTTTGGCATAAATTAATTGACCGTATAAGCATGGGTCTATATCTGGGCTCTCTATTCTATTCATTGATATGTAAGTCTCTTTATATGTTAATACCATACTGTTTTGATTACTACTATAGGGTTTTTTTTTTAATTTGTTTGTTTTTTTAAAATATGGAACATGGGGCGCCTGGGTGGCTCAGTTGTTAAGCATCTGCCTTCGGCTCAGGTCATAATCCCAAAGTCCTGGGATCAAGCCTAGCATCGGGTTCCCTGCTTGATGGGAAGCCTGCTTCTCTCTCTCCCACTCCCTCTGATTGCGTTCCCTCTCTCGCTGTGTCTCTCTCTGTCAAATAAATAAAATCTTTAAAAAAATAAAAAATTTAAAAAATAAATTTGAAACGCTTCATGAATTTGCATGTCATCCTTGCAAGGGGCCACTCTAATCTCTGTATCCTTCCAGTTTTTTTTTTCAAAGATTTTATTTATGTCAGAGAGCGAGCGAGAGTGAGCACAGGCAGAGAGGCAGGCAGAGGCAGAGGGAGAAGCAGGCTCCCTGCCGAGCAAGGAGCCCGATGTGGGACTCGATCCCAGGACGCTGGGATCATGACCTGAGCCGAAGGCAGCCGCTTAACCAACTGAGCCACCCAGGCGTCCCTGTATCCTTCCAGTTTTTGTTATATGTGCTGCCAAAGTGAGCACTGATTACTACAGTTTTGTAGTATAGTTTGAAATCAGGGAGCATGATACCTCTGGCTTTATTCTTTCTTGAGATTAGTTATTTGGGATCTTTTGTGGTTCCATACCTACTTTTAAATTACTTGTTATAGTTTTGTGGAAAATGCCATTGGAATTTTAATAGGGATTGCATTGAATCTGTAGATTACTTTAGGTAGTTTGGACATACTAACAATAGTAAGTCTTCTGATCCATGAGAATGATATATTTTTCCATTTCTTTTTCTACCTTCAGTTTCTTTCATCAGTATCTTGTAGTTTTCCATATACAGGTTTTCCACCTCCTTGGTTAAATTTATTTTTAGGGTGGGCACCTGGGTGGCTCAGTTAAGTGGCTGCCTTTGGCTCAGGTCAAGATCTCATGGGTCCTAGGATCAAGCCCTGTGTTAGGCTCCTTGCTCAGCAAGGAGTCTGCTTCTCGCTCTCTCTTTCCCTCTACCCCTCCCCCTGCTTGTGCTCTGTCTCTCTCAAATAAACAGATAAAATCTATTCAAAAAATTGACTTTTAGGTATTTTATTATTTTTTTAAGATTTATTTATTTGAGAGAGAGAGCAGTGGAGAGGGGCAGAGGGGTGGGGGAGAGAGTCTTAATGCAAACTCTACGCTGAGCACAGAGCCTGATGTGGGATTCCTTTTTCCAACCCTGAGATCCTGAGCTGAGCTGAAACCAAGAGTCAGATGCTTAACCCACTGCCCCTGGTATTTTATTCTTTTTGATGCAGTTGTAAATGGGATTTTTTTCTTGAGTTCTCTTTCTGATAGTTCATTATTAGTGTGTAGAAACACAACAGACTTTTGTATATTTTGTTTTCTGCAACTTTACTGAATTCATTTCTTCTAATAGCTCCTCGGTGGAGTCTTTAGGGTTTTCTTCTAGTGTCATGTCATGTACAAATAGTGACAGTTTTACTTCTTCCTTTCCAGTTTGTATGCCTTTTATTTCTTTTCCTTTCCACTTTGTATGCCTTTTATTTCTTTTCCTTTCCTAATTGCTGTGATGAGACTTCAATATGATGTTGAGTAAGAGTAGAGATAATGGGTATCCTTGTCTTGTTCCTGATCTTAGAGGAAAAGCTTTTAGCTTTTCACTGTTGAGTATGATATTAGCTGTGGGTATATCATATGTAGCCTTTATTTTGTTGAAGTATGTTCATGCTATACCCACTTTGTGGAGATTTTTTATCCTAAATGAATGTTGAATTTTATCAAATGCTTTTTCTACATCTGTTGATGATCATATGATGTTTATCTTTAATTTGGTTAATGTGGTTTATCATGTTGACCGATCTGTGGATGTTGAACCATCCTTTCACCCCTGAAATAAAGCACACTTGATCATGGTGTATGATCCTTTCAGTGTATTGTTGAATTCAGCTAGCAGGCTATGTGGAAAGTGCAATGGTGGTACCTGCCAGCACCTTGATCTCTAGGGAGCATATTAGCTGTATCCTGCCCCTTCCAGCTGATACGCCCTCAGGTTAGCAAATATATATTTTACACGTAGTGTAGGTCCTTTTCGAACTGCTCTTTTTTCACTGGGTCTTAGGGTGATCCAGGCAATAAGAGGGCCCCCTAAGAGTGGACTCTCCATTTCCTTTAGCACTTTGGGATCCCCAGAAATCAGTTCTGTTGGTTTTTTAAGTCATATGTTTCAGGGGCTCCTCTCCCTGGTACAGATCACAGGGTCCAGGGTGCCTGAAGTAAGGCACCAACCCCTTACTCCTCCAAGAGAAGCACCTGTCTGGTGAAATCTTTCCCTGTTGTGTGTTGCTGTACCTGTGTGGTCTCTGCCTCTCCTACCTGTCTTGACATGATCCTCTTATCTTTTGTATGGAGAACAATTCATCTAGTTTTCAGATGTTTTTCAAAAGGAAATGTCCCACGTAGCTGTAGCTGGGAGTGTGTTCATGGGAGGAGGTGAGTTCAGGCTCTTCCTGTGCTGCCATCTTGGACCTCCTTACCATCTTCAGTGGCTTTGATGACTCCAGCATGGTTCTGTATACACTATCCCCCCTCCCAAGGTACTGCTACCCCATTTTAATATACATCAGGATAGTGGAAGTGGAAAGTACATTAGACTTGGGTTTGAGTTCAGGCTCTAGTATTTATTAGCTCTGTGACAGTGAATAAGTCACTTGCCATCCTTGACTTTAGAGACTTTAAAAAATGCATGTATACCTCTGGAACTTTGAAAAACTCAGTGTATCACACTCCTATTCAGGTATATATAGTGTCTGGTACCTTATGGATACTCATGATCCCTAAATATAATCATTAACAATGAATTTTCCCCCCATTTTAGCTAAGTATGTAGATTCAAAGCTTCGTGCAGGCAACAAAGAAGCTACAGATGAAGAACTTGAAAAAATGTTGGATAAAATTATGATCATATTTAGATTTATCTATGGTAAGTGTTTTTTAAAATTTTTCTTTTGAAACAGAACACTCAGCAGAGAAATTCTGAAGTATAGTCAACCAGGAGGGATGATTTATTTGGGAGTTAGATATTGAAAATTGTATATTTTTGTTGCATTTAATTCATTAGGGTACTTGAATATTACTTAATTGCCTTGTGCTTTGATTTATTCCATTTATTAAGAGTGTTGATTTTTGCTATTTGTTTTAATTTCTATTGATGCTAAAGCCACCATCTGACTAAAGTTTTTTTTAAAGAAAAGTTAATGCAGTCTTAATTCTTTACAGCAAAGAACTTTTGAAATAACCAGCATAATATCTACCTCTAATATCTGTTGCATAATGAACTTGGGCCAGATGTATAAGTTTAAATAACTTGGAGTAATGGTGTGATTTATTAAGCACTTTGGAGCAATTTTTGTCAGAACTTTTTATTGGACTTTTATTGGTTATATTTTATTATTTAACATAGGTAAGGATGTTTTTGAGGCCTTCTATAAGAAAGATTTAGCCAAGCGCCTGCTAGTTGGGAAGAGTGCATCTGTAGATGCTGAAAAATCGATGCTGTCCAAACTTAAACATGGTATGATTGTCATTCTTTCTATTCCTTTTCTTCTTTGATTTCTGAGGGAAAATGTTGGCTTAATTTTTGCTCTTTAATTGCCTCTTTGATTAATCATTGTTCATATGATGAAAATGTAAATTGAGTGAGCCCATGAGGTTTCCAACCTATTGTACAGATCTAGAGCTGTTGCAGTTTTTTAAAAGATAAAGCATTGTTCTTGTTTTTATTATTTGTATAAATATTTCAATTTATCTTAAGCCTAAATAGTAGATAAGGTTACTGCAGGATTAAAGAGTTTGATTCTGAATTAGTGGGGCATAAACTTTAGGGTAAGGATTTTTTCATTTTTGTGATAATATTTCATGCTAAAGTAAGTTTTATATTTCTCGTTTTCAATATTCAATTCTTTGTTTTCACCACTTTAAAATATTATAAATGTATAAATATCTTTAATAGAATGTGGAGCTGCTTTCACCAGCAAACTTGAAGGAATGTTTAAAGACATGGAACTTTCTAAAGACATCATGATTCAGTTCAAACAGGTAAAAGTGAGTTAAAATCTTAATTTCTCAAACTTAACTATATTTAGTTATCTTCTTGTTGTGATTTGCACTGAAGAGGATAAATAGAAACCTGTATTTGTAAATATGTTACAGCAGCTTAGATGATACTCACATTAGAGCAAAAAAAATCACCAACAAAATATATTTGACCTACTTCAGAATTTATTCCCAATATGTCTACCCAGAGTAACAAAAAACAAATAAAATGTGTTGATAGAAGTCAGGACAAGAAAAACTGTAGCTAGATCATGAGAATAGGGCTTTTGCTAGCATCTAGTCGCTTTTGGTGATTGGTATGTTTAAAGCTGGCAGGAGGGAGGGAGGAGAGGTGATAGAATGGTTGTATAAGGCCTTTGGGGACATTGGGAGTAAAAAGCTAGATCTGTAGTATTGCAGATGTTGGTAGAAGGTGGTTTTGAAGTACTTAAGAGCATAAGTAATAGTGATAGCAAATTAGATTTTCCTCTCAGGGTTTTAGTAATGACTTCTTTATCACTGTATTGCTATGGTGGGAGCTGAGAGTGGACCACACAAGAGCAAGATCATGGTCCTATAGTAGTGACAGAGTAGGGTTTATCTGCTTTGCCCTTTCCCCTTCTTCCTCCTTCCCCACTTCAGGTCACCCCCTGTAAACATGCAGTGGAGCAAGTAAAAAACGGGAGACTTGGGTTGGCTGGTGGGGTGAGGAATGGGGGTTTGCTACAGAGTGTTCCAAGTCACATAGGGGTCTCTAAAGGTGGGGACTACAGGTGGTGGGGGAAAAGAACGGAGAATGAGGGGTGCCTGGGTTGCTCAGTTGGTTAAGCGACTGCCTTCGGCTCAGGTCATGGTACCAGAGTTCCAGGATAGAGTCCCGCTTCAGGCTCCCTGCAGGGAGCCTGCTTCTCCCTCTGACCCTCCTCTATCTCCTGCTCTCTCTTTCCCACTTTCTCTCAAATAAATAAAATCTTAAAAAAAAGGGAGAATGAGATTCTACATATAACAGCCCAGCCATAAAGTGAGAAATTAAGTCAATAATGCCTCTAACAAGGTCATGTGATCCTTGTATGCTATTGTAATAAAATATTAGCTAGTATATTTGATAAAGGTTTCATTTATAGTCCTTTTATGACGGTTGCATTTTATTTTAAAGATGGTCAGTGTTTGCATGTGATTTTGTAATGGAGAACTTCTTGAATGGGTCATTAATATGACATGAAATGTACGCACTTTGATTTTTAAGATCTCAATGTATGTGTTGATCTTATTGTAGTATATGCAGAACCAGAATGTACCTGGGAATATTGAATTAACTGTGAATATCCTGACAATGGGTTATTGGCCAACATATGTGCCTATGGAAGTCCATTTACCACCAGAGGTAAGAGTTGCTGTTCAGGACTTGAGTTATAAGCATAGAAATACATAAAGCTTCTGTTTTGCTTGTCTTTGAAAAATAAATACTTTCTGGGGTGCCTGGGTGGCTCAATGGGTTAAAGCCTCTGCCTTCGGCTCAGGTCATGGTTTCAGGGTCCTGGGATTGAGCCCCGCATCAGGCTCTCTGCTCAGCGGGGACCCTGCTTCCTCCTCTCTCTCTGCCTGCCTCTGCCTACTTGTGATCTCTGTCTGTCAAATAAATAAATAAAATCTTTAAAAGAAAAAGAAAAATACTTTCTAAAAGTCCATGTCAGTAAGCACATCAGTACCAAATGCCAACTGTTTTAATATTTTACTCTTCTTTTCGTATGACTCTCATACTTACATCATTAGAGCATAGTTAATGATGTTAAGTTTCTGGGTTCAGGGCCAATTTCTCTGACTTCTTCTTTTAGTTCCCCAGTTTGTAACCTTCATTCTGCCTAGCTCTCAGAAATTTTGCTCATTTATCACCTGGGGGTTGGACTGCTGAGTGAGTGGGTAAATCCATCCTTTTAGGGAACTGTCTTAAACTTGGACTGAAGCTTAGAAAGGGGGTTAAGGCTAGAGATAGGTATTGAGAATCTTCCATGGAGATGATCATGGAAGTGGGGGGTGTAGAGATCTCCCTCATTAAGAGGAAGAATGTAGGACACCTGGGTGGCTCAGTTGGTTGAGCGGCTGCCTTCGGCTCAGGTCATGATCCCAGCGTCCTGGGATCGAGTCCCACATCAGGCTCCTTGCTTGGCGGTGAGCCTGCTTCTCCCTCTGCCTCTGCCTGCCACTCTGTTTGCCTGTGCTCGCTCTTTCTCTCTCTCTCTAACAAATAAATAAATAAAATTAAAAAAAAATTTTAAAGAGGAGGAATGTAGAAATAGGAAGAAAAGGGCTGAGACAGAACTTTGGAAAAGATTCACATTTTGCATATAGAAAGAGGAATAGGATAGGAAGAGGAACCTTTGAAGGAAACCGATGAAGAAGCAATAGTGAGATAAAGAAACTAGTATGGTTTGGAGGCACAAAAGCCACTGGAGGTGAGTGTTTCAAAAGTCGGATATTTAAATCTTGCAGAGAGATCAAAGAGTATAAAAACTGGTTAATGCCATTAGATTTGGTAGTTGGGATCCCATCAGAGTGATCAGTGGAGCTACTGGGTATAAAACCTGATACTAAAAACTTGCAGAAACTATTAAACATGAGGTAAATATAAAGAATGGTGCCTGGGTGGCTCAGTGGGTTAAAGCCTCTGCCTTTGGCTCAGGTCATGATCCCAGGGTCCTGGGATCGAGCCCCACATCGGGCTCTCTGCTCAGCAGGGAGCCTGCTTCCTCCTCTCTTTGCCAGCTTGTGATCTCTCTCTGTCAGAATCTAAAAAAAAAGAATGGTGAAAAGTGATACTGGATACAGAGCTTAAATGAAGCTTTATTTTATTTATTGCAGATGGTAAAACTTCAGGAGATTTTCAAGACATTTTACCTAGGCAAACATAGTGGCAGGAAACTTCAATGGCAGTCAACCCTAGGACACTGTGTACTAAAGGCAGAATTTAAAGAGGTAAGTAGATGTTCCCCAAACCTAGTTTTCATCTTTGTCTTTGATGTTGAGGTCATTCTTTTTTTTCTTTGAAAAATTTGTTTGAGTAAAGTTGACATACAATGTTATATTAGTTTCACGTGTACAACATAGTGGTTCAACTCCTGTGTACGTTGTGCTGTGCTCACCAAGAGGTCATTCCTCTTTACTTGAAGGTTTAAGCTGTTTTAAAGTTTATCCTAAATACCTGACAGAGTTACTGCTTTTCACAGCTCTGTGTGTATCATAAGAATGTGATCTTCTTCGTGGTTGAATTGGCCCTGCTACAAAACCGAGAACCAGTCACCCTTTTCCTACCATCCTTTCTCTACCTGTGGATGCAGAATTTTCATTGCTGCTTCTTGACAAGAAATTTCTTGTTGCTGGGAGCTAGAGAATAGAGTGGGTGTAAAGGAGAACAGTTCCCATATCTAATTTCAAAAAATCCCTGCAGCTTTTCATGACTAATTTGAATCCAACAAGTTGAAAATGCATTTGAAATAGTGATTTCTTGCTGCTTGTGAAAAATAATCTGTAATGACACATAAGGCTGAGTTATTAATTTTCATTACTTTGTTGTTCTGTTTTAATTATAAGGCTTAAAAAAAAGACCTGTAGAAAGGTCACCCAATCCTCTTTCCTGTTTAAGGTAGGATCACACCTAAACCCTACACTGAACATACTGGCTTTTCTGGATAATGTTAATCCATGTTTCTGAGTCCACTAATTGAAAAATGTTTTTCCTGCTAAAGATTAGATATTTGATTAATTTTCATGTATGTTAAAAAAAATGATGGCTAAATACTGCTGTTTTTCCAACAGGGTAAAAAAGAACTCCAGGTCTCTCTTTTCCAAACCCTGGTGCTGCTAATGTTTAATGAGGGAGAGGAGTTCAGTTTAGAAGAGATCAAGCAGGCTACCGGAATAGGTTTGTGTTGGATCTGTCAATTAGCAAGCATTATTCAATGTCTGCTGTGTGCATTCCACTAGGCTAAGGGCTTTGTGGGGATACAGAGGAATAATCCCTCTCCTCAGCACTCATAATCATGGGGAAAGGGGGAAATGACATTTGTAATAATTTCACAACCAGTAAGTTACCAATCTGTGGTGCTGACTAGGAATGTGTTCGGATTTCAGTGAAGCAGGAGATGTCTGTGGGCTGGTATAATTGGGAAATCCGTCATGAAGGAGGTGATATTTGAGGTGGGCTTTCAAGTTTTAGTTAGGAAGATGGCATAAGCTGCCAGAGGAGGTAGTGGGAGAAAAGGCTTAGCGCTAGGAATGAGCGCTGTGTGGGCAGGAGTCATGAAGTATTTAACTACAGCATCAAATAGTGAGCTACAAAGCTAGATAGATAGGTAAGATGAATAGAGCCTAATTGTGGAAAGCCTTGCAAATCTAGCAGATGAAACCTGCTCTATAGGGTCTCAAGTATGAGACATAATAGAAGTGGCTTGTTTGGACAATTTACCTGAAATCAATAGATAATACGGCAGCTTGTGGGTTGAAGAGATGCCAGTCCAGAAACTCATGGGGGTAGTTCAGACATAAAGTGATAAGGGGCTTAGTTTAGAATGAGACCAGTGAGAATGGAGAGGAGGATAGTTAAAGATGAATAGTTACAGATGAAGGAATAGTTAAAGATGACTCCAGAGTTGCACACCAGAGTGGATTGGTAGTTTCAGGCTAACAAGTGGAAAAGATGACACAGTTTTATGGGGAAGATTATGAATTAAACTTTGGACATATTGGAGTTGATGATAGTAAAACAGCCACGTAGAGGTATCTTTTGTAAGATTTTTTAAGAGTTTGTCAGAGCACAAGCAGGGGGAGTGGCAGGTAGAGGTCAAAGCAGACTCCCCGCTGAGCAAGGAGCCCAATCCAGGACTCAGTCCCAGGACCCTGGGATCATGACCTGAGCCAAAGGCAGACGCTTAACCAGCTGAGCCACCCAGGCATGCTTGGAGGTGTCTTTTGAATGTGCGATTAGAAGGAAGTGAGATGTCATTTCTGAAGATTTGGTAGTTATCCACGTGGAATCATTTAAAGCCTTTCGAGGACCACAGGGAAAAAGCCATTGGTTAGGACAAAGAGGAAGTCACTGATGACCTTGGGGAGAAAAAGGAAACCATTTTAATAGAGGGATGGGATAGAAGTAGATTGAAGTGAATGTAGTGGTTTGTGCTGATGAACTACTAACAAATAACAAATCCACTGTTTCTTCTTCAGAGGATGGAGAATTAAGGAGAACACTGCAGTCACTGGCCTGTGGCAAAGCTAGAGTTCTGGCAAAAAATCCAAAGGGCAAAGATATTGAAGATGGTGACAAGTTCATTTGTAATGATGATTTCAAACACAAACTTTTCAGGATAAAGATCAATCAAATCCAGATGAAAGAAACGGTATCTCTTTTGCATTCTTGTTCTGATGCCTTGGAATTAGATGTGTTCATAATAAATATTTATATAGACGATGTTATGCCTGTACTACAGCCACCAACTAACATTTTCTATGCCTGTATCTAGCTCAATATATTTCAATATATGATCTTGAAGTTTTTTTGGGGGGAAGTTCACCATTGGGCCTGATACTCAAGATTTATATTCTGCTTTTTTTGCTTAACATTAAATCTTCAGAGTTTTCCATGTCATTAAATGTCTTCATAAAATAGCAGATGGCCACACATAATTTATTCAACCAATGCCTGTTAAGCAATTAAATTAATAATTTCTTAGTCTTGTCAATAAAACTGCAAGAAACATCTTTGTACCTAAATTTTAGTCTCTCTGAGACTTTATGATAAATTCATGGAAGTACTTCTTTGGGGTTAAAGAGTATGAACATGGGATGCCTGGGTGGCTCAGTGGGTTAAGCCGCTGCCTTTGGCTCGGGTCATGATCCCAGCGTCCTGGGATGGAGTCCCACATCGGGCTCTCTGCTCCGCAGGGAGTCTGCTTCTCCCCTCCCCTCTCTGCCTGCCTCTCTGCCTGCTTGTGTGATCTCTATCAAATAAATAAATAAAATCTTTTAAAAAAAAAGAGTATGAACATTATAAGTCTTTTTTTTTTAAAGAGAATCTTTTTTTTTTAATTTTTTTAAAGATTTTATTTATTTATTTATTAGAGAGAGAGCGAGAGCACACAGGCAGACAGAGAGACAGGCAGAGGGAGGAGCAGGCTCCCTGCCGAGCAAGGAGCCCGATGTGGGACTCGATCCCAGGACGCTGGGATCATGACCTGAGCCGAAGGCAGCCGCTTAACCCACTGAGCCACCCAGGCGTCCCGAACATTATAAGAGTCTTAAAAATGATATCGTATTGGGGCGCCTGGGTGGCTCAGTGGGTTAGGGCCTCTGCCTTCGGCTCAGGTCATGATCTCAGGGTCCTGGGATCGAGCCCCGCGTCAGGCTCTCTGCTCAGTGGGGAGCCTGCTTGCCCCTCTCTCTCTGCCTGCCTCTCTGCCTGCTTGTGATCTCTGTCTGTCAAATAAATAAATAAAATCTTTAAAAAAATAATTGTTTAAAAAAAATGATATCGTATTGTGTTCCAGAAATTCTGGACCAATTTATACTCCATCTAGCAGTGAGAATGCCTGTCTTAATGGTGCCCTCACCAGCAGTAAAGATGATATTTTCTTTTTTAAATTTTTGCCAACTTGCTGAGTAAAAACCCTGAATGATTTAGTTAGTATTTCTTTGATTAACAGTGAAGTCTTTGTTTATTTTTGCCATTTGAATTTGTAAGAGACACTTATTACAGAAACAAACATCTGCAGCATTTCCTGAAACCATTTGGTTTCAATTCCAAAGTTTAATGCAGTACATGAAAAGTTTTAATGTGGGATAGAGGTCAGTATCTCAGACAAGATTTCCTGTCCTATTCACATTCACATCAAAGGTGTGATACTCCCTTAGAAGAGTACTGTATTCTTTTTTTTTTTTAGATTTTTTATTTTTATTTATTTGATAGCACAGGCAGAGGGAGAGGGAGAAGCAGACTCCCCACTGAACAGAGAGTCCGATGTGGGGCTCGATCCCAGGACCCTGGGATTTTGACCTGAGCCAAAGGCAGAGGCTTTAACCCACTGCACTTTAACCCAGGCACCCCAGAAGAGTACTGTATTCTTTTAAAACATTCACACTGTATCAGAATTTGGCTATACAAAGCCCAAACTATTCTTTTACCTTAGGTGCTAAAAGATGGACATTTTTGTTTTAGCGTTAAAATGGATAAATTATCTCCTAAACACCTAAATTTCTGTTAGTATTAAACAAATGTAATCATTAACACTGCATTTCTGGTTTATGTGTTACAAAATAAAAATTATTTTTTTTAAATATCTTATTTATTTATTTGACAGAGATCACAAGTAGGCAGAGAGGCAGGCAGAGAGAGAGAGGGAAATAGGCTCCCCGCTGAGCAGAGAGCCCGATCCCAGGACCCTGGGATCATGACCTGAGCCAAAGGCAGAGGCCCCAACCCACTGAGCCACCCAGGCGCCCCAAAAAATTAATTTTTAAAAAATTTGACTCTAGTTTGCTTAGCTAGTACCATACTTTAAGTCAGAGATCGGAGTCAGTCTGTTTTGCAGATAAGCTAATGTTCTACAGAAATCTGGTCAGTAACCCCTTGTGACACATTTAGAAGATTTTGAGGACAAAGTAAAAGAAAATGGTAAATGCTCCATCAGCCATCTCTACTTCTAAAAAAGCAACTTTTAAAAAAATTTTTATTTATTTATTTGACAGACAGAGATCATAAGTAGGCAGAGAGGCAAGCAGAAAGAGAGGGGGAAGCAGGCTCCCCACCGAGCACAGAGCCCGATGTGGGGCTCGATCCCAGGACCCTGAGATCATGACCTGAGCTGAAGGCAGAGGCTTTAAACCACTGAGCCACCCAGGGGCCCCTAAAAAAGCAACTTTAAGTGGTATTTTTCTGTTAACTAATATTGGCATTACTTCATTGGTACAGGACAATATAATTAGGACAGAAAGGAGTTGTTTGTAGGGTTTTTTTTCTGTCATCATCTGTATTTATAAGGTTTTAAAAAACAAATCAGTATATTTAAGTCATTAATAGGGTGTCATGTCCCTAAAATGTACAGTTTTGTGTAAGCAAGTTTCACTTTAGGTACAGTTGCTAAGTTTAAAAACTTTTTTGTTAGGTTGAAGAACAAGCAAGCACTACAGAGAGAGTATTTCAAGACAGACAGTATCAAATTGATGCTGCAATTGTTCGAATTATGAAGATGAGAAAGACACTTAGCCACAATCTTCTTGTTTCGGAAGTGTACAACCAGCTGAAATTTCCAGTAAAGGTAGGTACTTCTTTGTTTTTGAATTGAGCTTGCATATATGAAAGAGAACACATTACATTTTCAGACACAAATCTTTTTAAAAACATAGATTAAAGCCTCAAGACCATTTGGAGGGACACAACTCATTTCTCATGCTCATATATGTGATCCCTCCTCTCAGAAAGACCCCTTTGTTAGCATATGTGGGTAACACTATAAGGGGAACACTATAAGGGCTCTTAATACCTGAAAGTTTAGCTGCTAAATGAGTGTGAAATTTTCAGGTTCATTCACAATATTTCCTTTGAGCTTTGTTATTTTTGTTACTTTTTTTCCTTTTGAAATACCTTGATATGTTGGCGGATTTGGTTATTTTAATCTTCTGTCTAGTTAGCTTATGTAAGTGTCCATTAAAAACTCTCTACAGATAATTAGCCATCAGGCATCTTTTTGAAAAGTTTAGCAGTTGTTCTGGCAACCTGAAATTGGTCATTTAAATGAATGTGCTCCAGTATAGATGTCCAATAATAAAGAGGTTTAGACAGTGTGGTGTTTTATTGGTCTGTTTTCCAAGTTTTTCTTAAGAAGGTTCCCGAACTTTTGTGATGGTAAGTACTTTGTAGAGTTTGGATGGACTCTTGGCTCTTTAGGTTCTCAGGAGCTTTGGGCTTAGGTAAATCACTTCACCATGTTTTGTGAAATGGGGGTGATAATAGTACTTACCTCATAGGTTCATTGTGAGGCTTAAATGAGATACGATCTATGTGCAAAACTTAGCACTGAGCCTGGCATAATAAGTGCTTGTTAGCTATTAATGATAATAAGGCAGGCTTTCTATCTTCTCCAAACCTAATACTGCCTTCTCATTACCACACTCTTACCCTTATGTTCTGCCTTAAGCCCTTTCACCTCCAGCCAAAGAGGTCACTGATACAATTAAAGGATCAGTATAATAAATACTGGTTTTTGACCACCCCGTCAAACTATTGCTCTACTCTTCTCAAATCAAGTGGCATTTTACACTATGAAAAACTCTGTCAGCAAGATTATATTCTTTTTATAGGCCACATATAAAAGACAGTGAAATTTTGTCTTCTAAGAGCTAAGAATGCAATCATGAGAACAAGTTAGAAGCTTTCTCAATTTTTCAACCACAAGTAGGATTCAAAAATCCACATTGTTTATAGTAGGTAACAGGTAAAACTTAAATACAGTTAAACCTGAAATACAGAGACCTAAACTATGAGGTAATTCACTTATCAGACCATTTGTTGTAGCATTCTTGTAAATAGTGTTTTCTATAGGACAGTTTTTAATCTTAATTTATAAAAATGCAACCTGACTTTGCGAACTAGCTTTTGCCCAAATTTAGGGCCTACTTATCTTCTCAGACTCTCTTGGCAAAACTAAATAGCAATTCTGTTTTTCCAGAACTATGATGTATTCTTTGTGTGAAGTTTAGATTAAGTTAGTCTTTTGTATGTGTGCAGAGAAGGCTGGTTCTCAAAAGACCTCTTTTTTTTTAAAGATTTTATTTATTTATTTGACAGGTAGAGATCACAAGTAGGCAGAGAGGGAGGGAAGCAGGCTCCCCGCTGAGCAGAGAGCCCAATGCGGGGTTCTGTCCCAGGACCCTGGTCAGACCTGAGTCCAAGATAGAGGCTTTAACCCACTGAGCCACCCAAGCGCCCCTCAAAAGATCTCTTTAAGACAGAAAGAGGATAGAATGGGATTGGGCCCTGGGTGGGGTTCTGTGCACAGTAGGCAATGTGCTTGAAGTCCCTTTGCCCCTGCCCTAGCTCATGAGCGGCCACGTGCTTTCTCTCTACAATGAATGAATCTTTTAAAAAAAATAATTTTTTTGTGATATTTTGTACTTTTCACCAGTCTTTTAAATCATCCTGGCCAAATGTATTCTATGTATTTTGTTCTTTTCGGTACTATTATAAATGGAATTGTTTTCTTAATTTTCTTCTCAGTATTGTGTAATGATATGACAAGATGTGACAGTATATGTATAGTATAAAAACATTTCTTAATCTGGTTTTATTTTCATTATACTTTTTCTCTTTAAAAAAAATAGGGAGATTAAATGCATTAAATCAGTGAGCCCAAACTTCTTTTTTTAAATGGGGTATTGGTACATGGCTTGAGCCAATGTAGAAGGTTTACACTGAAAATCTGCCTTCTCTTACAGCCTGCTGATCTTAAGAAGAGAATAGAATCCTTAATTGATCGGGATTACATGGAAAGAGATAAAGAAAATCCAAACCAGTACAATTATATCGCATAAAACCTTGGCCTCCAAATATTTGGTATCATACACAGTAGCCAGTGGATAAACTAACCTGTTGATCCTATATTGTTTGACTTCTTTTATACTACCAATGACCAAATGAAGCAGTGTAATGGAAATAGTTGAGTCGACTTTATCAGTGGTTAACATGCCCGTTTAAAGAGTTAATACTTAACCTTTAAGAAGAATGTTGTTGAACTCTTTGCATGTTATTTAGTATGATGTGCAGAAAATTCTTAAGAAAGTACCTGGTCTTCATGATTCCTCTTTGGAACTGGGGAAGAGGTCCAATGGCTATTAAAAAAGGAGGGGGGGTTCTTATACACCATTAATTATGAAGCAAAGGGTTTATTTGCTTAAAATGTCATTTAAAGATACTTAAACTGCATGCAAACTTTATTTACTGTACAGAGTTCTGGATGTATTTATCAAATAGAAAAACCACCCTGGACTTGATTGTTCACCTGTTTTGTGATTTCCCTTGAAAAGAAAAATAAGTTGTCATAGCTATTGATATTTTACTAAGTAATGTTCTGTTACACTGAAAGGGATGTTTTAAAAAAAAACTTATTTGGAAACAAGTTTTCAAGTAGAGGGACAGTTGCTTACATAATCTCTTGTATATACACATCCTAAGATGTTCTGTTTATGACCATGGGATGTGTGTATATGGCTTAGCCCTGTTTACTGTTCTGATTAACAGGTACTTACAAAAATAGCTGAAATAGAAAATTGCTGATCAGCTGTACTAAAAGAACATGGTAGGAGAGAAAATCCCAACTCTTGATACTAAAAATGAAAACAATATAAATATTGCAAAAGAGACCAAAACCCACGTGTTTTGTAAATTTTAAATAAGAGCTAAAATTCATCAACTAGTTTTCAACTTCCTTTAGACTTTAATGTTGTTTGGACAGTTTTATCTTCAACTTGGACCAATTGTTAGATTGTTACAGGCTTCCTAGGATTTAGCATTCCTGTTTTCTCTACCAAAGTTTTTTTGGGAAGCACCCCAACTCTCCATTTTGCTAAATAAACCTTTCATCCTTCTAACTTCCTAAAGACCTAGATGTAAAGGTCTTCCTTTATTTTCACCATATACCCCCTAGTTGAGAATTTCAAAATCTGTATTATGCTGATCTTACTCCTTTCAAAATTTCTTGAAGAGTTCTCATAGCCACTGGACATCTACTTTTCAGGGGAATGTCCTAGGATTGTTCATACATAGAAAATAGCAAAAGTATTGTTACTCAAATTTGTAATGTGAGTAAAAAGGCTTCTCTTTAGCATCTGTGGGGTGTTGGTTGGTTGGTTGGTTTTTGTGGGTTTGGTGGTTGGGTTGTTTTGTTTTGTTTTTTTGCTTCCTTGTTTTTCCTTGAAGGGAACTGATCTTGGAGGAGAAGCAGAAAATTTTGTTTGGATTTTTTTAAAAATCAGAATTGCTTTGATGCTTTTGGCAGCAGTATGTTCTCTTGACTGTTTGGAGGCGTCCGGAAGAATACCTAGGTCCTAACCGTCGACTGAGGAGACTTGGCTCTTGTGTCTACTATTGATTGTTTTCTTGAGTTCTCAAGATCTGTGACCAGCTGTTATAAAAAAAAGTTGCCTGTTTCTCTCTAATTGCATCAACTTGCACACTGTTAACAATATGTGGTATTTAGAATGCCTTCCTAATTCTTTTTGAGCAGCCATTGCCTATATTTTCTCAGCTTCTCCCTGGTTTCCTTGCATGAACTCATCTGACAAGGAAATGCAGCTATTCTGTTTGTCCTCTCTCTACACTGGACCATTTATGTCCATGTCTTAACTTATCCCTGATGGTCTCTGAGATATATAGACTATTCCACAAGACTCAATAGTTACTCTTAAGGCATTTTTAGGTAGAATTGGTCCCTATTAGGAGGAGACTCTTGGTGTCACTTTTGTTATCTTGAAAGCTGGTCCCTTCCCTGAGGCTCTTAATTTTTTGAAAACTTGATGCTGTTTCAACTGAAAAATTGGCAAGAATTTTAAAAACAAGTTGAGAGGAGCTGTTTAAGACATTGAAAAGTAATTGCAAACAACATTGGGTAATTGTGACTTTCAGTTGTTCTGTATCAGTTAAATTTTTGTGCTCTTTTCCCTGTGTACGTGGTGGTTCTATTTTTCTCCAATAAAACTTTTATTTAAAAAAAGTTTCTGGAGAAGATCTTTAAAATTCAAGCATTTTAAGAAAGTTGTGAAACCATAGAACTTTAAATCTTCCTGATGATTTTAGTGAATTCACATCTGTCAGTTTTGTTATTTTAAAAATTTCTCTTTTTTATTTTTGTGGTGGTTTGGTGATAATGCTATAGGAATGTGGAGGAGGGTATTGGTAAAGGGTGAGTAAAATTCCCAGGAGTTCTCAAGGTGAGTATACATTCTTAAATGTCATATTTTAGAAAAATCAACTGCAAGTATAAACACTGTTTCATTTGAATTTCATTCATTCGAATATTCAAAAGTCGAATAGTTTCTATAAAGTTAATGTGAAACTAGATGTACATTGACTTCTGAGCGATAGACTCTCACTGTAAGAGGCACATCAAGGACCTTACCAAGCCAGGAATCAAGAAGCTTTTTTATTTAACCCAGTTCCTGAGTCTTTTGAAGTCTTAACATGATGTCTAGCCATACTCTGGAAAATTCTTAACCTTGTGCATGTGTGTACAGTTCGGGAAATCAGTTTATTCTATTTAGACATCTGGGTCTCAAGATTTTCAGAAGCTTCTTTTTTAATCTTAGTATCCATTAATCTTTTTTTACATTAGCTGGTTTTTTGTTTGTTTTAATGACCATTCTGTTTAATGCTGTGAACGGCAGGAAGTGTTATAAACATGTTCTGTTCTGTTGTCTACATAAATTTGCCAAAACATACTGTTCATTAAAAAGGAAAGAACAGTACTAATGGGACGGATAATTATGCTTTATATGGTATCCTTGCTAATGCTTCATTAATCAGTATGTTTCCTACAAAAATTTGCTTTATATTTGAATAATGAAAAAATTTGTTCACCTGGAAACACTTGATTCAAATATAACATTTTGTTCAGTTATTTTCCTAGCTATTATAAAATAGGTATTTCTTTTTTTGAACAGACATGTAGTATACTTTTATATTTAACAATCCCTAGGGGCCCCTGCCTGGCTCAGTCAGTAGAGCATACACCTCTTAATTTCTGGGTCATGAGTTTAAGCCCCATACTGGGTGTGGAGCCTACTTTAAAAAAAATTCTTTTTAAATATACTACAGAAAAACCCCAATCCCTAGAATTTATATCTAGCATAGTAAAAAAAAAATCTAACCTTTCTTTTGTAGAACCTTTTTTTTTTAAGATTTTATTTATTTGAGAGAGGAATGAGCAGGGGGAGGAGCAGAGGGAGAGGGTGAAGCAGGCTCCCCACTGCATGGGGAGCCCCACACAGGGCTCCATCCCAGGCCCCTGGATCATGACCTAAGCTGAAGGCAGACATTTAACTGACTGAGCTACCCAGATGTCCCATGTAGAAAGTTTTTATTTGATACAGAATATAATATGCTGTGGAGATACATTAGAATTTAATAGTTCTATAGCTATAAAAACATCTTCCTCATAACCTCTAATTCTTTTTTTTTTTTGAGAGGGGGGTGTGTGGGAGATGC
>ML096323.1:0-25773 GCA_003697995.1 Taxidea taxus jeffersonii | reverse complement strand
CATGAGTGAGAAGAAGGTCAGAGGGAGAAGCAGACTCCCCATGGAGCTGGGAGCCCGATGCGGGACTCGATCCCGGGACTCCAGGACCATGACCTGAGCTGAAGGCAGTTGCTTAATCAACTGAGCCACCCAGGTGCCCCTTAAGTTTATTTTCTTTTAGTAACCTCCGTACCCAGTGTGGGGCTTGAACTCACAACCCTGAGATCAAGAGTCACATGCTCAAAAAAAAAAGTCACATGCTCTTCTGAGCCAGCTTGGTGCCCCCCCATTTATGTAAATTTCAAATAAGTTATAAAAAGTAACTAATTAAAATTCCTTTTTTAAAAGTATAAATAATACTTTATAATGTTTAAGGGCTATACATAAACATGTAAACTAGCACATTTTGAAATTGCTTTAGAATGATAATAGCACATCCAGGACTGTGGTGATCTCTTGGGGAAGGCTAAAGGAGAATAGGGTAGAGGGGTACACAGAACTTGAATTCTATCTATAGTCTTCTCTGATAATATACAAACCCTATGATCAAGCATTCCACCCTCGCATTGGAGAAACCTGCTCCGAGTGCCTGAGAAGACTTGTGCGTGAATATTCATAGCAGTTTCCAACCAAGTTTGTTAACTAGGTTCTTCAAACATTCTGTATTTTTATTAATTTTTTGTCTTTAGTTTTAACCCTTCAAAAATTGAGGAAGGAGCATTACAATGCCCCACCTTTTATCTTGCTGTAGTGACCTTCTCAGTCCCAAACAATGCATTTTAAATTCTGTTTTGAGGGACGCCTGGGTGGCTCAGTTGGTTAAGCGGCTGCCTTCAGCTCAGGTCATGATCCCAGCGTCCTGGGATCGAGTCCCACATCGGGCTCCTTGCTCGGCAGGGAACCTGCTTCTCCCTCTGCCTCTGCCTGCCATTCTGTCTGCCTGTGCTCGCTCCTGCTCTCTCTCTGATAAGTAAAATCTTAAAAAAAAAAAAAAATTCTGTTTTGACTTACATTAGTATAACTATTCTGGCTTTTGGCTAGTATTTGCTTGGTAAATTTCTTCATTGTTTAACTGCCAGCCTTTCTGTGTTCTATTTTAGGGGTGTCTTTCCATTTTAGGGGGATTTTCCCTTTCTGCCCCTTATTTGACAACCTCCTTTAACTGGCATATCTGTTTGCATCTTTAAGGTCACATTTATTTGTATTTGTATCTAACATCTTACTGGTTGCTGTTCTAATTTTCTTTGCTTTTACTCCTTTCTTGGCTTAAAAAAATTGAATTTTGTTTGTTTTCTTATTCCATTTTCCCCCACTATTAATTTGGAGATTATACTATCTCTGTTCTTTCATTGATTACCCTTGATATGTTACCATGTATGTTTAACAGAGTCTCAAGTTAATACCAGTTCTTCCAAATAATATGTGGATGTTAGAACACTTGGGATACTGATCACCTCTTTCCCAACTCACAAGGTAGTATCCAGTATTTTAGTTTTATCCTCGTTTTTTAAATAAACACCACAAATTAAAAGTCTGCTCAGACACCACTTCCTCAATGAGGCTTACCATAGCCACTGTATTAAAATATCAATTTACAAAATAAAAATAAAAATAGAAAAAATAATAAAATATCAATTTACTTGTTTAATACTCGTATGGTATATTGCCTGTTTACTCCACTAGAATAGAATTTAAGCTCCATTAAGGCAGAGGCCTTCGTTTTGTTCCTTGATCATCTCAAACACTTAGAGCAGTGTCTAGCCATAATAGTTGCATTTGTTTCCTGTGGCTGCTGTAAAAAAATTACCACAAATTTGGTGACTTAAACTCACAGAAATTAATTCTCTCACAGTTATAGAGGCCAGACGCTGGAAATCAGCTTCACTGGGCTGAAACCAAAGTGTTGGCAAGCCACACACCCTGCAGAGGCTCTAAGGGAAAATCCGTTTCCTTGGCATTTCCAGTATTAGATACTGGAGTCGCATTCCTTGCAGTCCTTGGCTCTTGTCCCCTTCCCTCCATCTCCAAAGCTAGCAGCATAACACCTTCTTTGACTCTGTTTCTATCATATGGCTTTCTTCTCTGTAATCTCCCTCTGCCTCTCTCCTATAGGGACACTTGTGATGGCATTTTCGAACTACTCAGATAATTCAAAATAATCTCATCTCAAAGTCCTTAATCTGACATGCAAAAACCCTTTTTACACATAAGGTGACATACGTTTTAGGGATTTGGATATTATCTTGGACAGACATTCAGTCTACCACAGTAGGTGATAAATACTTTATGAATAAATGAACAAATTATACAATGTATAAAATACATTATATTTATTGCATATAATATATATACATTTGTATATATATTTTTAATATTTTTTTCTGACTTATCTCGGGGGAACTACTGTAGTTCTGTTTTCAAATTTTTGAGGAGCCTCCATACTGTTTTCTATATTGGCTGCACAAATTTACATTCCCACCAACCATGCAGGCTGATTCCCTGTTCTCCACATCCTCCCCAACACTTGTTATCACTTGTCTTTTTTTTTTTTAAAGATTTGTTATTTATTTATTTGACAGAGATCACACAAGTAGGCAGAGAGGCAGGCAGAGAGGCAGGCAGAGAGGGTAGGGGAGAAGCAGGCTCCCTGCCGAGCAGAGAGCCCGATGTGGGACTCGATCCCAGAACCCTGGGATCATGACCCAAGCCGAAGGCAGCGGCTTAACCCACTGAGCCACCCAGGCATCCCATCACTTGTCTTTTTGATGATAATCCTAATAGGTACACAGTGATAACTCATTGTGGTTTGGATTTGCATTTCCCTGATGACTGGTGATGTGGAGCGCCTTTTTATGTGCCTGTTGGCCATTCCTATGTCTTTGGGAAAATGTCTATTCAGTTCCTCTGCCCATTTTTTAATCGGATTATTTAGTTTTGGTTTTTGCTTACTGAGTTGTATGAGTTTTTATATATTTTGGATATATTAACCCCTTCTTAGATGCATGATTTACAAATATTTTCTCCCATTCAGTAGGTTGCCTTTTCACTTTGTTGATGGTTTCCTTTGCTGCGCAGAAGCTTTTTAGTTTGATGTGGTCCCATTTATCTTTTATTTTCTTTTTCTTTTTTAAATTTTTTTTTTATTTTTTAAAAGATTTTATTTATTTATTTGACAGACAGAGATCACAAGTAGGCAGAGAGGCAGGCAGAGAGAGAGGAGGAAGCAGGCTCCCCGCCGAGCAGAGAACCTGAAGCGGGGCTCAATCCCAGGACCCTGGGATCATGACCTGAGCTGAAGGCAGAGGCTTTAACCCACTGAGCCACCCAGGCACCCCTGCCTTGGAGTTCTAAGTTGAATTCATTAAGAAATATTACCAAATCCACAACAAAAGCTAATTTCCAAAAATATTCCCTGTTCAATTATTTTTTCACCTTTGGACTTTTCATACATTTCACCCTGCCAGAAACATCCTGTCTTTCAAGATTCTACTCCTCCTTGAAGGCAGAGTTAAAACCCTTCCCTTCTGTCCCCAATCCCCCGATAACTTTTGGCTTTGAGCCCCCATGATTCTTTGCATGTTCTCAGAGTACTCTTCATGAACTTCACTATGTAACAGTTACCTGCATGGATTCCTTATTCTCCCTCCCAGAGGTAAGGGGCCTGTTTGTTTGATCAGTGTCTCTCCACATACAGTCCCCAGCATGAAACCCTGTAAACATCATCCTAATTTTTAAAAAGTATTTTGACTTATTTGACAGACAGAGATCACAAGTAGGCAGAGAGGCAGGCAGAGAGAGGGAGGAAGCAGGCTCCCCACTGAGCAGAGAGCCCCATGCAGGGCTTGATCCCAGGACCCTGAGATCATGACCTGAGCCGAAGGCAGAGGCTTTAACCCACTGAGTCACCCAGGTGCCCCTTTTATTTTCTTGCTTTTGCCTATCTTCCATGTCTCTACTTCATTTTTTAAACATATGGAGTATAGTTATAACTGTTTTAATATTCTTCTCTGCTAATCCTAACATTTCTGCTTTGTTTTTGATAAATTGATTGTTCTCATTATGGCTTGTATTTACTTGCCTCATTTATGATTTCGATTGGATACCAGGCACTGTCAATTTCATTATATTGGGTCTTGAATCTTTTTGTACTTCTATAAATCTTGAGCTTCTTAGTATTATTTTGCACTACTCAGGCAAGACCTAGCTGTACTCTACTTGATGCCCCGTAAATCATGAGGTTTTTCCATTCAGGCTGGTGGGATCAGGCACCGTTTCTAGCCTTATGTGTGCACCAGGCACTGTGTCCTCTAATTCTTTCAGATGGTTCTTCCCTGTCCCAGGCAGTTTTCTCATGTGAATGCACTGCTTAGTACTCCTTTTTAAAATTTTATTTATTTATTTGAAAGAGAATGAGAGAGCACAAGAGGGGGGAAGGTCAGAGAGAGAAGCAGACTCTCCAGGGAGCAGGGAGCCCGATGCGGGACTTGATCCTGAAACTCCAAGATCATGACTTGAGCTGAAGGCAGTCGCTTAACCAACTGAGCCACCCAGGCGCCCACTGCTTAGTACTCTGCTGAATATTTGAGGGACACCATCTGCAGATCTTTGGAGTTCTCTCTCTGTGCAGTTTTCTCCTCTCTGCTCTTCTTTCTTACGTGCTCTAGCTGCCTTGGTGTCTCTAGATGCTCAGCCATGTCTCCTTAATTCAGGAAGTCTGCCAGGCTGTCTCGGTTCCCCCTCCCTGGTAAATAGGAACAGCTTCACAGACTGGTAGCCCAAACAAGTAGCACAGGGCCGCAAACTCCAAAGGGCCCATGTTTGGATTTAATGCTCTGTGGTCACTATCTTGAAATTCCTAATAATTTTGTCTTTGAATGTGTGTTTTGTAAGTGAAGGCCCATGGGACTGCAGAGCATGCACTAAAGGCTTGGGACCGGGGTTCACACATGGCCCTCTTCCCCTCTGTCTCACTGCTTCTCTGGGATAGGTTCCCTCACCCTCTGACACCTCAGCCTCCCTCTGTCTTCTCTTGCCCAGCAACTAATGCCACCCTCTTGTTTCCAGTGGGAACTTGGACCTGGACACAGGGAGTCAGAATTAGATGTCTATCCTTGTGGTGTATCAGGGCAGGGCATGGTGGTGACCATCGTGTCGCAGGCCGGTAGCCTGCAGTACATTCAGCAGAAGATTCCGCAGGGATAAACCTCTTGCCTACTTTTATCCAGGTTCCAAATCATCCTGGCCCAGAGTTTTCAGTACCCCTGGGAGTTACTCATCCACAGTCGTTGGGGGTGTCAGATTTATGGGAAGTGCCAATTCCTTGCTCATCTTCCCTGGGGCAGCAATACGGCAGCTGGCGTGAGGGAGAAGCCAGCAACGGGTGTGCGGTAAACGTGTGTGTCCTGCCTTGTCAGAGGGCATGACTTCTGGGCACCTCTGAGGCTCTGCATTTGCCCTGAAAGTGTCTCATGCCTGAAGGAATGCAACAATAAATAGCACATAAAAAAATCACCATGACAGGGATGCCTGGGTGGCTCAGTCCGTTAAGTGTCTACCTTCGGCTTCGGTCATGATCCCGGGGTCCCGGGATCCAGTCCTGCGTGGGGCTCCTTGCTCAGCGAGGAGCCTGCTTCTCCCTCTGCCTGCAGCTCCCTCTGCTTGTGTGCTCTCTCTCTCTCTGACAAATAAAGAAAATCTTTCTAGGGGCACCTGGGTGGCTCAGTGGGTTAGGCCTCTGCCTTCAGCTCAGGTCATGATCTCAGGGTCCTGGGATTGAGCTCTGCATTGGGCTTTCTGCTTGGCGGGGAGCCTACTTCCCCCTCTCTCTCTGCCTGCCTCTCTGCCTACTTGTGATCTCTTTGTCAAATAAATAAATAAAACCTTAAAAAAATCTTTTTAAAAAATCACCATGACAGGTTGAGGAACTGGGAGAAAGGAAAACTTCTTCCCTGACTTTTGAATAAGGGCCCCTACTTTTTTTCTTAAGATTTTATTGATTTATTTGTCAGAGAGAAGGCATAAGCAGGGGAGCAGCAAGCAGAGGGAGAAGCAGACACCCCACTGAGTAGAGAGGTGGCGCTCCACCCCAGGACCCTGGAATCATGACCTGAGCCGAAGGCAGATGCTTAATGACTCAGCCACCCAGGCGTCGCAGGCCCCTATTTTTTTTTGTACTGAATCCCCCAACTTTTGTATCCAGCCTGGGTTGGAGGGTTCACCTTACTTTTAAACCATTTTTCAGGGATCACTTTTCCTACATTGCCTGGTGGGTCCTGGAAAACTATTGTTTGATGCATTTTTTATATATTTTTTTCTTGGTTGGTTCAGGCAAAGGGTAAATCCAGTCCTTGTTACTCCCTCTCGGATGGAGGCAGACGTTCTCTACATTTTCATACATTTATCTTTGTGTACTTGACATCAATGTTATGCAACTGCTTTAGAAAATGTTTAATATTAGATTAATGGCAAGCTAAAGTCAATAGTAATATTTGGAATCCACAGGGATAAACACACATGCACATCAGAAAGGGAGGGGCCCAATCTTATTAAAATTCAAAACCTATAATTCCCAGGGAAATCATTTCAGGGAATTTGACCAGAATCTGTCCTCAGGTTTTAATATCTGTCCTAGCACCCTCGCCTGTCCCAGCCAGCCCTGGGTTCCAGGATAGCACATGAAGAGTTAATCCTCAAATGGGTCATTATGTTCAACTTCCCTAAAGATCTGTTAGTCATATAAGTAATTAGTTGTACAAGGCCATTTGTCCAAACCAATTGTCCAAAGGCCTAATCCAGAACATAGTGTTTTGAAAGGACACACATAACCTATCATGCCCTACACAGTCTGGCCAGGATTGCATTTGAAGAGTCAAAGTCAGCAATGGGCAATTTCCACTGAGCAAATTATGAATGTTGCCAAAAAACCAGGGAAGTGCCTAGCAGCTGGGGAACAAAATCCAAGGGCTAGAGCCAGTGCTGCTGGTTCCCTTCCTCATCCCACCAAGAGCAGGCCTGCCCCTCTGCCACCTCTGCGCAGGCGTTTACTCCTTGGTCACTAAGAAAGCCCAACGCATGTAAAGGTTTTTTTGTTTTGTTTTGTTTTTTAAAGATTTTATTTGTCAGAGAGAGCGAGAAAGAGCACAAGCAGGCCCAGGACCCCGGGATCCTGACCTGAGCCAAAGACAGAGCTTAACTGACTGAGCCCATCAGGTGTCCCCCTTGTAAAGGTTCTGACCATTAACCTTTAACCAGTGAAGTAAAAGTACAGTGATTTGAGACAGAAGATCTGAGTTCTGGGCTTCACTGTTTTCATTCAAGTAGGGGGGCAGATAATTTTCTTACCTTCCTTTATGTGCTTGTTGTAAGGATGAACTTAAGGGGAGCGGGCTGGTGTAGTATAAAGAACATGTTGGAATCCAACAAAATGATGCTTCCAATTCCAGTATAAACACTTCATAGTTGTGTGACTTTGGGGAAGTTACTTAACCTTTAAGCATCCTAGTTTCCTAATCTAGAAGGAGATAATAATATCTGTCTCACAGAGACATTGTGAGGATTAAATGAGATAATGTTAAGGAGTGCCTGACTTCTAATGGGCACTCAAAAAATGGTAATATATTCCAAAATCTAGATGATAATATTTTGTAAAATCCTATACAGATGGAGCAAGGGGATACACAATGGGAGGGATTCACTGACTTTTTTCTTTTTAAAGAATGCGACCCTTCTTTATAAAGATTGATTATTCTGGCTTTTTGCTATAACATCTTTAAATTCAAGATTTCACAATAATAGTTTTCAGAGAAGCTTGGGATGGTAATGTTTCATAAAAGGATTGAAAAAAGACTTTTGGAAGGCAGGCAAAGACCTCTAGCTCTACCCACATCCCAAAATAAGGTGCTCTGGGAATGAGCCTAGGACACTTATTTCCTCTGTTGAGATAGGTAGTTCTTCTTGATTGGGGGGGTGGGGGGGTTCTTCATAAGCATAGAGTACTTCACATGTTGCATGATCTTGTATTTACCCAACAGAATGTTCACTAGTCAGGGCGCCTGGGTGGCTCAGTTGGTTGAACGTTCAACTAGATCTTGGCTCGGGTCTTGATCTCAGGGTCGTTGGTTCAAACCCCATGTTGAACTTCATGCTGGGTCTGGAGCCTACTTAAAAAAAATGTTCACTACTCTTTATGTGCATTTTTGTGCAACCCTGGTAACTTTCATATTCTAGTTTCATTTCATTCTAGTTTCATTTAATTTCATTTTATAACCCTACATCGCTTCTTATTGGAACTTTCAATACTCCCACTGCTTTTGTATGTATCAGATATGCATTAATAATTTTCATTAACCTGCTCAAACTGAGGCAAAACCATGGCAGACATGCCTGATGAACACCAAATGATGGTCAATAACCATCCACTAGTAGCAGAGAGAGTTGGCTATGTTTGCTCTCCGTACAGCTTTGTGAGCCTGAGAAATGTCTCAGTAGAGAAGTTTCTGTGGATAGGGAACTTACTGTATGCCAGGCATTGCCTCAGGAGCTGGGAATACAGTGGGGAGCAAGACACACCTAGTCTCTGCTCTTCCCAAAAATTTTTTTTAAGATTTTATTTATTTGACAGAGAGAGAGAGGGAACACAAGCAGGGGGAGTGGGAGAGGGAGAAGCAGGCTCCCTGCTGAGCAGAGAGTCCGATGCGGGGCTTGATCCCAGGACCCTGAGACCATGACCTGAGCCGAAGGCAGAGGCTTAACCCACTGAGCCGCCCAGGTGCCCCATGCTCTTCCGAAATTCTTAGTCTAGCAGAGGGGACAGATCAGGAGATAGGCAATTGTCATACAGTGTGGTGAAATGAGGGAGAGCTATAGAAGCACAGAGGAAGGTCACCTAACCCAGACTTGGGGAGCAGAGACTTCTGGAGGAAGTAATGAGACCAAAAGGATGAGTAAGATTTAGTCAGGTAAAGATGAAGGGAAGAGGGTCCTATGTAGGGAATGTGGCCTGTTCAGGGAACAGAAAGTACTTCTGTCTTGCTGGATTCAAACTGTTGAGGAAGGCTGGAGAGGTAAGTTGAGATCCAGGCCACAGGGCCTTGTAAGCCATGATGAGGGAGGGAGTAGTTGGGTACTCTGGGCGGAGACAGTGGAGGCTCAGCTGTCTCTTCTACTTAGTACTGTGAACTTGAACAAGTTACTTAAGATTTTAAGCCTCAGTTTTCTCATGTGTAAAATGAGGACAGTATTCAAATAATATCTACCTCATAGGCTTAAGTGTTAATGAAATAGTGCACATAAGATACCTAATGCAGGGGCGCCTGGGTGGCTCAGTGAGTTAAAGCCTCTGCCTTTGGCTCGGGTCATGGTCGCAGGGTCCTGGAATTGAGCCCCACATTGGGCTCTCTGCTCGGCAGGGAGCCTGCTTCCTTTCTTCTCTCTCTCTCTGCCTGCCTCTCTGCCTACTTGTGATCTCTGTCAAATAAATAAAAATAAAATCTTAAAAAAAGATACCTAATGCATAGTATGTGTTCAATAAATATTAGCAATTATTTCTTTTTTTAAAGATTTGTATTTATTTGAGACAGAGACCACAAGCAGGGGAAGAGGCGGAGGCAGAGGGAGAAGCAAACTCCCTCCTGAGCAGGGAGCCCCATGTGGGACTCAATTCCAGGACCCTGAGACCGTGACCTGAGCCGAAGGCAGAGACTTAACCCACTGAGCCACCCAGGCGCCCCATTAGCAATTATTTCTATATTATTTCTTCTAATATGAAGCTGACATTTTTGGCTGTTAAAGACTTGGTGTCATAGATTTAGACAGGATATATGTATGTATTGCATATGTATATACATATACACACACATCCTTCCACATTACATTTTCAAAAAGATTTTATTTATTTGACAGAGAAATAGAGATCACAAGCAGGCAGAGAGGCAGTCAGAGAGAGAGGAGGAAGCAGGCTCCCTGCTGAGCAGAGAGCCCAATGTGGGGCTCGATCCCAGGACCCTGAGATCATGACCTGAGCTGAAGGCAGAGGCTTAACCCACTGAGCCAAGCAGGCTCCCCCACATTACATTTTTTTACCTTACTTTTGTTGATTATGAAACAGAAGTTTTATATATTGATATAGTGCTATTTGGATTCCTTTTCTTTTCTAATTTGTCTTCCATGGCTTTAATATCTTAAACATCATTATGCCCCCACAGGGATAGCGTCTTCTGTCTTCCTCAGTGTTCTCCCTGCATCTATGCCTTCTGGCTCTGTAAATCTTAGTTGATAGCCTTAGAAAAGTGAGCCCTCTGGTGTTCATGTTGTGTCAGTTCAAGAGACAATGTCCCATTAACTGTGGTCTAAGGTCCCTGCCTACTGCTTGTGAGCGGAGACTTTTAGTCCCAGAGAGTAGGGAGGCTGTTAAAGCTGTAGATTTTACAATAGAAAAACCTCTGGCTATTATAAAATAGTCTTATCCTTTCAAAGGTATCATACAGCTACTAATTAATATATAGCCCACATTAGTAGATCCATGGCACAAAGATTTTAACATACAAAATGCCTTTCCTAGAAAAAAAGTCACTATATCTATATCCTGTGATATAGATTTTGTCTCTGACAAAATGATACTTTTAAAAATGATACTTTTTAAAAAGAATTTTAATTTATTTATTTGACAGAGACAGAGTGAGACAGAGCACAAGCAGGGGGAGCAGCAGACAGAGGGAGAAGCCAGCTCCTTGCCGAGCAGGGAGCCCTATGGGGATGTCCATCCTAGGATCCCGAGACCATGACCTCAGCCAAAGGCAGATGCTTAACTGACGGAGCCACCAGGCACCCAAAAATGTCATTCTTCAACAAATGTTTTCACAAGAAAAAACTCATTTTAAAAGTTGTCTCTATGTTTCTTTTGGAAATTTCACCACATTTGGATGCTGAAAATCATAGGCTTTCTCAAATTTTGTTTTGTTCAGGTACAGAATATAAATGTACTCAATTAAAATTTTATCCAATTAAGAAATAAGAACTCTATCAAAAAGTCAAGTGTCTTCTCACAAGGCAAGATATCCCAAAGCACAATTATAGAATTTCACAATTCAGTCCTGTTTGTTGATCACTGTAATCTGTTCCAATCCTTTTTTAGGGAAACATTTTAATGCCTTCCTATTTTCATTAACTACAATTCACTAAAAGCTTCAAAAGCCAAAGGGATTTTTTTTAGCCTTCTCTTTGTTGAATATTGTGGTTAAATATTTTCATGTGATGGTGAACAAAAACCTCGAAATTTAGAGAACTCTCTTTTTAAAAAATCCAGTGCCATTGTAGGACACTTAGGTGGAGTAACAAAGTAGTTCTTCAGAAGATCAAATGTTTCTAATATCTGATGCTGCCATGCTAAGTTTTTCTTATTTTGGGGGGTAGTCAACATGAACTTTGTCACATACAAAAAATGTTCAGACACTAATTGTGTCTATAGAGAAAATACATAATATTGCAGTTTGTTGGGGGAGCCTGGGTGGCTCAGTCGGTTAAGCCTCCAACTCTTCCATTCGGACTCTACATTTTGGCTCAGGTCATGATTAGGGGGAGACTGAAGATTCTCTTCCTCTGCCCCCCCACTCGCTCTCTTGCGTGCATTCTCTCTCAAATAAATAATCTTTGAAAAAATATTACAGTTTGTTTGGATGCAGTTATCAACTATATGTGTACTATGACCAATCTCAATGTTCCTGTGATACAGACTTCTTAATTGAGTAAAATGTTATTTTTACCACATTTTCCTCTGCTAGAATTTATGTTCACATTATCACTGAAAAAAAAACACAAATGAATGTGTTAACTTCCAAAATTGTTATTTGATCCGACACATTGGATGGAATCATTGCACTATTATTAATTTAACTTGTATTTGAAGCACCCAGAGGCCCTGGTGTAAAGTTGGTATCATGGGACCATTTGTTTGCTAAATTCAGCCAACACTTTAATAGCTGCCACTTCATTTTTCATACATACACAGGGAAATTTAGGATAAAAATTAAGCAAATGAGTTTAGAACAACCGTTTGATCTTGAAAAATTATGCTTTATAGCATTATATGTAAATCTTCTATACCTGCATGTTATCCTTGAGCACATTATTAAAATAACCAACTTCTGGGATGCCTGGGTGGCTCAGTTGGTTAAGCAGCTGCCTTCGGCTCAGGTCATGATCCCAGCGTCCTGGGATTGAGTCCCACATCGGGCTCCTTGCCTGGCAGGGAGCCTGCTTCTCCCTCTGCCTCTGCCTGCCTCTCTGTCTGCCTGTGCTCGCTCTCTCTCTCTCTCTCTCTCTCTCTCTAACAAATAAATAAATAAATAATCTTTTTAAAAAATATTTAAATAAATAAATAAATAAATAAATAAAATAACCAACTTCTTTTTAATTTTAATTCCAGTACAGTTTACAGTGTGATGTTAATTTTAGGTGTAGAGTTCAGTGATTCAACAGTCTCCCCCCCTTGCTCATCAGGACTAGCACCCTCCTTCATCCCCATCACCTATTTCCCCCACCCCCTGGCCCTCCTCCCTTCTGGTAACCATCCGTGTGTTCTCTGGAGATAAGAGTCTGTTTGTCTCTCTCTCTCTCTTATTTTTTCCTTTTTGTTTCTTAAATTCCACAATGAGCAAAATCATATGGTATTTGTCTTCCTCTGACATGCTTTTCTCAGCATTGTATTCTCTAGCTCCATCTGTGTCATTGCAAATGGCAAGATTTTGTTCTTTTTAATGGCTGAGTAATATTCCATTGTGAAATAACTACTGACTTCGGAGGTAGATGCTGATGTTTTATCAGTGGACAGGTATCTTCTGTTTTTTGTGTGATCAGTTCTATCTCTGTGGCCCGCATGGGCGTCAGATGTCAACAGACATCTTGGGTAAGTTACATGTAAATCATTAAATTCAATACCTACATTTTCATAAATACGTATGTTCATTTATTTGTGCTCAGTACTGCCAAGAGGACTTATCGCAAAACAGAAAAGCACTATCAGTCAGTAAAATAAATAGTTGTAGATTTATACCATGCATAAATCACATAACCATTTTGGGAGATCGTTCAGACTGCCCTCTCTATATGCTACATGCAGGGCTGCTTAGCCTCTATTCCCTACACATATTCCATGTACACCTACCCTGTGATTTCCCACACTTCCCATTGACCCCACCACCTGGTGAGACGACTATAGAAATGAAGTTCAAAGTGGAAATCTATTAAGCCCAAATCAAATTGTTTTGGCACAGCTATTAATTATAATACCCGGTTCAAAGCTGAAAAGCATGAGACAAACTTCACACCCGTCAGAATGGCGAGGCTAAAAAAGACAAGAAACAACAAGTGTTGGTGAGGATGTGGAGAAAAGGGAAGCCTCGTGCGTGGTTGGTGGGAACATGAACTGGTGTGGTCACTATGGAACACAGCATGGCAGCTCCTCAAAAGCTTAGAAATAGACATGCCATAGGATCCAGTATTTCTACTTCTGGGTATTTACTCGAAGAAAATGAAAACACTAATTCAAAAAGTTATATATGCCCCTATGATTTTGTTTTTGTTTTTTTAAGATTTTATTGTTAAGTAATCTCTACACCCAACGTGGGGCTTGAACCTACAACCCTGAGTGAATGAAATAACTGCATGACACGACTTAAAGGTCCTGAAGCAGAATTTTCTGTCTCTCTTTCTTTCTAATGTGTTTTATTTGGAAAATAATGGGGAACAATGTTGGGAGTAGTTGTGTTGTATGGGGGTTGGGGGACAGTTTGTGTGTAAATTACCTAATGTAAGTCACCACTAGCAGCGTAGACTTCCACTACAGGACTTCCTAACGCGTTTTGTGCCATGCACCGCTTTAAGACTTTGATGAAGCTTATGGACCCTGACATAGGATAATGTTTTAAATGTATATATATATACATGTATATATATATACACACACACACACATATATATATATACAATTACAAAGGAACCTAATTATATCAAAATACAATTATTAAAATATTCAATAATATGTGATATAATATGTGCTTCTCTCTTAACATATTAAATAGAAAGACCTAGGGGTGCCTGGGTGGCTCAGTCAGTTACGCGTCTCCCTTTGGCTCAGCTCAGGATCCCAGGGTCCTGGGATCGAGCCCCACATCAGGCTCCCTGCCCAGTGGGAAGCCTGCTTCTCCCTCTCCCACTCCCCGTGTTTGGGTTCCCTCTGTCACTGTGTCTCTATGTGTCAATTAAATAAATAAATAAAATATTTTAAAAAATAAATAGCAAGATCTAGAGATGTAAAAAGTAACAACGTTGAAGTACTATTGAGCATAAACCACGTGTGCAGGTACTGACAGTGACAGTCATGTGATATCAAACACAGCCACAGTTTCTACTGGTGACTAAGTCATAGGTATTGCTAAATTCACTGTGGGTTGTTGCCTATACCCATGATTTAAGGAAATCCTCAATTTCAGTAAAACACTGGTTCAGATAAAGACGCTGTTTTTTTCCCATCCCAGGCCATGAGCCCCTCTGAACTCCATCTACGGACCCTCAGTTAAGGACTCCTGGCACAGTCAGGGAGTTCAGGACATTAACTAGAAGAAAACCTAGTATACCTATATTTATTTCTGTCACTTAGGATCGCATTCGGATTGTCCTTCCTTTACCACAGCTCCCTGATATGTGTTACTATGTCGCTGGTCCACCCCCCAGGGTGGTGGACACTGAATGTACCATCCAGGTCACCATTTGAGGGAGGGCCTGGCGCCCAGGTTTTGGGATGTGTGCTCAGGCACCACCTGGCACCCCTTAGGGTCTGCCTCCAGTCCAGGTTGTGGGGTCATGCTCTTCCTGGGACAGTCCATGTCCCGTGATTGAAAGAGAGGGGGGTATAAAGACCCAGCCTTGTCAGCCTGTTGTGGGATACTCTGATGGGCAAGACTTGTTCCAGACCCCCCTGTGAAGTTGGCCATGGCTTTGTTCGGCGGACATTCCTGTTACTTTTCCCTCGGCTCGATCCCACCTCCCACTCATTTCTGTCATAGATACTGACCTCTAAACATCGTGCTCTCAAATTCCACCTCAGCATCTGCTTCTGGAAACCCCACTTCCACACCCTTATAGCAGGAAGTGGGGTCTGTCACACCCCACTTACTGCCCTCATAGCAACCACAACTAAAGTCCACAAAGTCCCGGGTATACACGTCAGTGCAAACAGAGACGCTCGTGCTGACCTCCATGACGGGTGACCCAACCTAGCTTTCCCACCCTGTGCTTCCCCAAGATGTGCTACTTTGGCATGCAGATTATTCCAAGCTGAAAACAAGGCCCAAAAGACTCGAGAAGAACCGTTGGCCTCCCTGCCTAACTGCCTAAAGGACTTGGGATAGGGGACCTGCTCCAGAAGAGAGCGGCCACCGTAAATAACTACAGTATATTACGAATTAGGGGCCCAGAGAAGAATTTAGAAAAGTCCCTTTGTTAAGATTCCTCTCTGTGTCCCATTGTTTCTAAATGGCCCAGATGACATTTGTTTACCAAATGTTTATTCTTTCATCTTCCTGTGAGTTGCTTTCCTTCCCTTTGTAGTCCCAGACCCCTACTCCCTTGTCCTTAGTTCAGGATGACATATATACTTTTTTTGCCTGCCTTTGGAATCTCATGTGTATGTGGGTTCCCCGTACTTACATAATCAAATTTTATTTTCTCCTATTAATCTGTCTCATGTCAACTTAATTCTTGTATCAGCCAAAACTCCGAAGGGTAGAGGAAAATCCACCCCCTAACACCTATATCCTGTCCCAGAGCCACAGGAAAGGCCCCGTTGTTGGCCTGGGGGACACGAAGCAGGGAGAGCTTCATGGAGTGGCCTGAATTTGGAACATTTCAAAGTAAGGAGAGAGAAGAAGTAAGAGAACTAATGCCCACTAAGTTTACCTCCTATGTGTCAGGCTAGCTGCTGGGAATGTTATTTGTCTATTTCATCAGCGCTCTGCTCACAGTGACACTGTGGGCTACGTGGTTCCACCACCACCAATAACAAAATAAGAATAAGTCCGCTGATTGAATGCAGTACTTACTATCTGTAGGGTACTGTTCTGAGCCTTCCCACTCATTACTATCTCATTTATTCCTTAACGGTCCTCAAGGCCTGGGGAGCTTTCAGATTTTGGAGACATTCACCAGCTCCCACCCTCTAGCACTGGGGTTCCATGGACTTCACTTAGTATTAACTTCCGTGATAAACATTCTACCAGCAAATTCACATACCATGCAGCAGCCCAGATTCGAGCCAACACCACCCCTGCAACTCCAGAGTAGAGGCCAAATGATCCCTTTTTCTGTTCCTCCTCTGCTGACCCTGATTCACTCAGGACCCTGTGAGAAGAGCTGAGGCTCCAAGAAAATTAGCTGCTCCTACAGCTGAGTGGCAAGAGTTTGAGTTCAGAAATAAAATGTAAAAATCCAACCATGGGGAAAAAAAAAAAAAAAAGAGTTTGAGTTCAGACCTAAGCCAGCCCGACTCTTTAGCCTGTTTCCTGACACTGGTGATGTGTTACCTCTACTGGGCAGGGATGTTCCTTTCTTTCTTTTTTAAGATTTTATTTATTCATTTTAGAGAGAGAGAGAGGGAGGGAGAGAACACAAGCAGAGGGAGCAGCAGGCAGAGGGAGAAGGAGAAGAGCAAACTCCCCACTGAGCAAGATCTTGGGATCATGACCTGAGCTAAAGGCTCACCGACTGAACCACCCAGACACCCCTCTTCTCTGTTTCTGAGGCCCGATGGCATTGTGTTTTCTTAGGTGTCACAACCATAGTAAATAAAGTACTAATGAAATGTCCTCATTTTGGAAAAACTTCACAGGTAAAACCATGTGCCTATAGTTACAGAAATTTAAGGCTTTAAAATAAATAACTCACCAAGAAAAGGCAGGAGAGGGATGCCTGGGTGGCTCAGTTGGTTAGGCAGCTGCCTTCGGCTCAGGTCATGATCCCAGCATCCTGGGATGGAGTCCCATAACGGGCTCCTTGCTCTGCAGGGAGCCTGCTTCTCCCTCTGCCTCTGCCTCTGCCTGTGCTCGCTCACTCTCTCTCCCTCTCTCTCTGACAAATAAATAAATAAATAATCTTTAAAAAAATAAAAAGAAAAGGCAGGAGATAATGATGTTTTTCACTACTCAGTGACATTGATAAAAGAAATATATTTTTGCATTTTATCAGTTCCTTAATTTTGATTACCATTTATTACTTCTCTGAATGTGTTCCTTTTTATTTTTTATTTTTATTTTTATTTTATTTTTTATTTTTATTTTAATTTTATTTTTTATTTATTATTTTTATTTTATATTATTTTTTATTTTATTTTTTAAAGATTTTATTTATTTATTTGTCAGAGAGAGAGAACGAGCACAGGCAGACAGAGTGGCAGGCAGAGGCAGAGGGAGAAGCAGGCTCCCTGCCAAGCAAGGAGCCCGATGTGGGACTCGATCCTAGGACGCTGGGATCATGACCTGAGCCGAAGGCAGCCGCTTAACCAACCGAGCCACCCAGGCGTCCCTGTGTTCCTTTTTAAAAGCTTTGTTGAAGTATTACTGACATTCAATACACTATACATTTTAAGTGTACAATTTGATGAGGTTTGACATATGTACATACGCGACACAAGTGGGGTGTCTCTTTATGTCGAAACTGACTAGAGCCAACCCCAGGGAGCCCCACGCTTTGGTGCCGGCTCCTGCGCTCATAAAGGGTACTAGGGGAGTAAGTACGCCGGGTAAAGACTTCAAAGCAACTACTGCGATTGAACTCAGAAGTACCGACTTTAGACATAAAGGACAACACTTTATTGTTCTTTCCTCCAAGAGGCCATAATTAACTGGTAAGGATTGCATTCCACTCTTGGCGCCAAAGCCGAGAATAAAACAGCATCACAAGGCAAAAACATACATGCTGCATTTAGAAACTAGGCCTCCAGGGGTAGAAAGCTCCTGGAGAAATGCCTAGAAAGCGGCAAAGCCTCCGGGAGTCACTCGCTCAAAGTACAATAGTCGCTTCGCCGAGCAAGGTCTCCTTGACCGCTGGCAGCGAGCGCAGCCTCCCACAGCGGCAGCCCGCCCTCCAAAAGTACCAGACCCAAGAGACACCAAAGGCCAATGTGTCGTCCGGATCCATGCGCCACAGTTCCCGAAAGGCCGACCCCCAAGTGCAAAGGCGCACCCGCCCGCCCAGATCCCCCTCCTTCCACCGCCCCTTCCGCTCCAGCCAGCCCGGTCCGCCCCGCGGAGGAGCCGAAGGGGATATGCCAGCGACGCTCCCCGCGCCTGTAACAATACCAAGAAGGGGTGGGGAAGGGAGGCAAAGCTCACCACTTCTGGTTTAGTTGCGTTTTTAATAAAAACTTCACGTGATTGCCCGACTCTTGACTCAGCGATTTCGCCAAACAGCCTCCTTTAATTTATTGGTTTGTCATCACCGCCTTCACCTTTTCTTGTACAGTGCTACCTACCAATTCCGAACATTTAAGCGGAATTCTCCCATTCGATACAACTAACAAATAAATTAGCTGTTCGATTCATTTAGCCAATTCGTTTCAAGCTCCCAAAATGAGAAGCTAGGGGTTTTAAATAATCGCCACATGTTTTCTTCAAAGGATCATTGGGCTTTTTTTTTCTTTCATTCTTCTACCTTAGTTCTGGATCATTATAGATCCATTCTCAAGTAAATGAAAGAATTAGATAAAGACTTCATAAACAGTTGTCCCGGAACTTTTTCTCCCTCCCCCAGAGATTCACCCAATAACGACAATGCAGATAAGTTTTGGGTAAATTCAATTTTTAGAATACAAAGCTTGGTTTTTGTTTTTATTTTTATTTTTTGCTTTTACTTATTTATTTGACAGAGATCACAAGTAGGCAGAGCGGCAGGCAGAGATGGGGGGGGGAAGCAGGCTCCCTGCTGAGCAGAGAGCCCAACGCGGGGCTCCATCCCAGGACCCTGGGATCATGACCTGAGCCGAAGGCAGAGGCTTTAACCCACTGAGCCGCCCAGGCGCCCCTGGTTTTTGTTTTTAATTGTTTATTTTAATCTTTATTGTTTTATTTTGTTTCAAGTTCTTTTGTTTGCTTTAGTCACCTCTACACCTAGTGTGGGGCTTGAAGATCAAGAGTTGCATGCTTCTCGGACTGAGCCAGCCGGGCACCCCTCATTTTAATCTTTAAAATGAAAATAATACTCATTATAGAAAATGTGGACAATCAGACCATTCAAAAGCCAAAAGGCTATTATTTACAATCTCAACGCTCAGGAACAATTCCTGTTAATGATTTGGTGTCTTTCCAGTCTCCTTATCATGGAATTAAAAAAAAAAAAACATTTTAATTGTTGGAAAGATAAATTTTTCTCTACCACTCAAGGCTCTTGTGGCTGGTCTAAGAATTAAACTGGCAAGAGACAGATTGAACGGGTTAACAGGAGGGGGCACTTTTCCATCTCCAGAATATGAGACCCCAGACAGTTACGCAATTGAGGTTTCTGTACCATCTAGCATTAAGGAGAAGGGATTACGGCTCTGGATTTTTAAAGGGAAGAAGACAATTCCTAGGAAGACAAGAAAAGAATAAAAGTTTGGTGAACAAATGTTTTCTGGGTCATACAGAAACAATGGGACATAGAAATTTTAACAGATTTTGCTAATTCCTCCGTGTCCACCACCCCAAGTTCATAGTATAGTGTAGGTATCTAAGGGGACTCTTCCCTTCCCGGAGCGGGTGTTCTATCTAAATTCTTTTAGGCAGTTAGAGGGGAGGGAGAGAAGAAAAACTTCTTGAGTCTTCCATTTCTTCAATATAATCAGCTTAAAATTATCCACATGCTAAAGAGACACGTTTTGGGGGGGCAAATATTCCTCCCCTCCATAATTATACAGTTTCCCTTCCAACGTTCACCCCATCATTACAACAATGGTATCTTCCCATTATATTAAGAGCACAACTTTTAAAGATTTTATTTATTTGACAGACAGAGATCACAAGCAGGCAGAGCGGCAGGCAGAGAGAGGGGGAAGCAAGCTCCCCGCTGAGCAGAGAGCTGGACCTGGGGCTCCATCCCAGGACCCTGAGATCATGACCTGAGCCTAAGGCAGAGGCTTTAACCCACTGAGCCACCCAGGGGCCCCAAGAACACAACTTTTAATAACCATTTAATAGTCCACTATATTAATGTAACAGGCATCATTTAATCCTCCATTTGGTGACATTCCAGCTCAAAATTTTCAATTGAGCAAACTCTCAAATAACCCAGAGGTAAATTCTTTCCACTCTCAGATCCAATCTATTCTTACAGGCGTAGGGGTGAAGAACTTTTCCCTTTTTCCCTTCTGTGATTCTTGGTCTGGCCTAATAATCAAATTGACATAAAACAGATTAACAGAGAAAAATTAACAAATAAAAATATGAGACCCCCAGGCGCAGTCAGGTCCTAGAGGCGGGTGTTGTCATCCTTGGCTGAAGAGAAAGGGGGTAGCGGCCTCGGGCTTCAAGAGGGAGGAGGACAATTCACAGGAAGATGAGAAGAGCTAATGTTGGGTAAACAAATATTTGCCATGCCAGACATCTCTCTGATAGAAAAAGTTATCCCTGGGGGAGCCTGGGCAGCTGTCAGTTAAACATCCAACTCTCGATTTCAGCTCAGGTCGTGATCCTCAAGATTGTGAGACGTGCTCGTGCTGTGTTCCTGCTTAAGATTATTTTCTCTCCCTCTACCTCAGGCCCTCCCCACCTCTCTCTCCCTCTCAAAAAGAAGAACAAAAAAAGTTATCTCAGGTTAACAGCTCTCCTCCCGTACAGGCATCCTATCTAAATTCATATAAGTGGTTAAGGGGAGAGATAAAAAGCTTTTCCTGAGTTTGCTGGGTTTTAATCACCTTCAGCTCAAACTGTTCCACATGCCCAAGTGACACACTTTGGGGTACTGTGTTCTACTCCCCTTTCTACGTTTTTGAGTTCTCCTTTATTGGGTTTATGTAAGGCAAACCATGCAGGAACTTTTGCTTAAGTTTGGCAGTTGTTGGAGGTTTTCCTGCAAATGTATGTTGGACCACCCCCAACATGGTTGTTCAATTATCTTCTGTGTTTTCCCCAAAGTGCTTCATAATTTTTTATAAATTTTTTATAATTTTTTATTTGGCCAAGAGAGATCACAAGTAGGCAGAGAGAGAGGGGGAAGCAGGCTCCCCGCTCCCAGGACCCTGGGATCATGACCTGAGCCGAAGGCAGAGGCTTAACCCACTGAGCCACCCAGGCGCCCCTCCAAAGTGCTTCAATACATCTGTAAGTGACTAGATCAGTGGAAGGAGTGGTTTAACTGCTTTCCCACTCATTTCCTGCCCACCGAGGCGAGGAGAGAAGTGTGGGGAGAATGGGCAACCGCTGGAACAGCAGTCAGTGCTGAGGAGGGGAGAAGCAGGCTGAGTGCCAGGGGACGCGCCCCCAGGTGTCAACAGCCCCGCCAGTCCGAGTAAAATGCAGCCTGTGTGCCACCCTGGGCAGGCCGACCCTGAGCCACACAACGTCTTCCTCTTACAGCTCTACCCCAGGATCCGGCCGAGCATGAGCACAGAGAAGCGAATACTCTCATGCATTCAACAAGACTTCCTGAGTGTCTAGAACGTTCCAGGAATTGTTCCAGGCCAGAAAAGACACAGATTCCTGCACCTGGGTCCTTAGCATTTTAGTGGGGGAAGACAGACCCTAAACGATAAACATAATAAAGACTTTCTATTTCATGTTAGGAGGGACAAGTGCTGGGAAAAAATGGGCAAGAAAAGGGAGTTTGAAAGTATATGTGTTGTGTGTGTTGTGTATGTGTGTGTGTGTGTGTGAGAGAGAGAGAGAATGAGAGAGAGGGGGAGACAGAGTATTAACTAGGGTAATCAGGGTAAGCTTCATGAAGGAAGTGGCAGGTAAGCAAAGACTTGGAAGAGAAACGAGAGAGTTGATCATCTGGATATCTAAGGAAAGAATGTTCTGGAGAAAACAGCCAGGATAAAGGCCTGGAGTGGTATTGTACCTGAACAGCAAAGCAACTAACACACACGGAGGAAGGGCAAAGTTTATTGCTTCCATGAGTAAATGGTTGGATATGGGATTACAAAGCAAGGTGTTCGCAAGGACGAAAACAACCCTACCTGCAGGGCAGATTGAAGGTATGAGGGCTTGAGCAGGGACTGAACTGGAAAGAAATTACCAGATGGAGGTGCTGGGTGGGCTTCCTGAGACGTGATTGGTGGAAGGTGTGGGGCGGGCAGACAGGGCTCATCCAGCGGAGCCACGGCCTCAAACTGGCGCATAGTTGTTATGACTGGCCGGTTTCTAGAAGGCTACATGAGAAACCTATTTAGAGACCATTGAAAACTGGCATTTGCTCTTATTCTGGGACTTTTTAAGTGGCAAAGGAAGCAAATAAACCGATCCAAACCCCCAAACAACAAACTACATTTTCCACCAAGATCTTATAAAGGCCAACTTTAGGGGCAAAATACTCAGGGAGCCACCTCTCCTTCCCTAAAATCGGCGAGTCTTTCCTACAGGTGTTTTATTAGCTTTCTACTAGCTACTTTGACAGATCACCACAAACTTGGCAGCTTAAAATCACACGCATTTATGATCTTATAGTTCTGGAGGCCAGAAGTCCTAAAATCAAAGTGTCAGCAGGATTGCATTTCCCCTGGAGGCTCAGGGGCGGATTCTGTTTCGCTGCCTTTTCTGCATTATATAGGCGGCCCGCATTCCTTATCTTGCTGTCCCTTTCTTTTCGTGATATCACGGTCCTTTGGATTTTCATTTACTGTAAATTCCCTCCTCTAAATTTGCCTCCTTCTGAGGCATGAGGAATTTCAGAAAGCTGCGGGATCCAAGTTGATAGAGCACTAAGAGGTCATCTGATCGAACTTTTCTGCAGGTGCTGAAACTCATTCTACATTTTCCTGGACAAATGCTCCTTCAGCTTCTTGTAAACACTTGCGGCAACTCACAACAAGTCACTATGAGTTAGTACTTGTTAAGGTCTTACTGGTACACAGTCTTCCTACTGAACCGAATCCTGGCTCCTTGGAAGTCCGAAAAAACCTTCCCGTTTTCTCTCTGGAGCTGCAGAGAACAGTCTTTCTCTTTCCCCGTGCTTGCCCAATAGGTGTTTGAAGACCGCTACCCCCGCTAAGACTTCTGTTGTCCAGCCTGAGCATGTGTCCATGGGGAGTTTTCTGGTTCCTCGCCACCCTGGTCTCCCTTTTCTGGAGGCTCTCTAGCTTAGTGCCCTGAAACTGCGGTACCCAAAACTGAATACATGACTCAGGGGCAGAATCCACTGGGAGATAACACCTTCTTTGACTTGAACTTTCTTTCTTTTAAAGATTATTTTATTTATTTGAGAGAGAGGGAGCACTCACAAGCTGAGGGCAAAGCCCAATACAGGGCTCAATCCCAGGACCCTTAGATGACTGAGCTGAAATCAAGGGTTGGATGCTCAACCGACTGAGCCACCCAGGCGCCCTTTCCCCTTAATGATCTGTAACAGCTACTTTTTTTTCTGTTAATTTTCCACTAAAAGTGTGTGTGTGTGTATATATACATATACATAAACATATATATATATTAAAGATTTTATTTAATTATTTGACAGAGAGAGATGCAGCAAGAAAGGGAACACAAGCAGGGGGAGCCGGAGAGGGAGCAGCAGACTCCCTGCTCAGCAGGGAGCCTGATGCAGGCCCTTGATCCCAGGACCCTGGGATCATGACCCGAGCTGAAAGCAGACGCTTAACGACTGAGCCACCCACCCAGGCGCCCCTAAAAATATATTTTTAAGCAAGTAAAAAATGCACCACAGAATTTTCTGGTTATAAAATGTAGCCCACAGACCACATACAAACGACTCACCTGGCTACTCTCTAAAAATGCAGACCCTGGGAGCCTGCTTCCCCCTTCTCTCTGCCTGCCTCTCTGCCTGCTTGTGATCTCTGTCTGTCAAATAAATAAATAAAATCCTTAAGGAAAAAAATATTTAAAAATGCAGACCCTTGAGCCCAACTCAGATTCTGATTCTCCAGTAGTGAGGCTCAGGAATCATCATCTGACATTAAACCGCAGGTCATTCTTACGGACGCTAGAGTCTGAGCCCCCTGCTTTGGGACTTCCACACAGCGATCTAGAGCAACGGGTCTCAACTCTTAAAACCTCTCATGTCTAGATCATACCTCCCATTAAGCCAGATTCTCTGGGGCCAGGACCTTGGTATCTGTAGGTTTAAAAAAGTTCCCCAGGGACGCCTGGGTGGCTCAGTTGGTTAAGCGGCTGCCTTCGGCTCAGGTCATGATCCCAGCGTCCTGGGATCGAGTCCCACATCGAGTCTTCAGGTAGACATGTCTACCCCTGGAAGCCACCCTGGCTCGCAGAAAACACTGTGTCTGGGGGACAGAGAGACGCCGCTGGAAAGGGATGGAATCAAAGGGACGTGGACTTGTTTGTCTGGACTTCTGTTAAATGCCTAGCGCGGGGGTTGGCCAATGGGCTGTCCTTCCTTAAAGTCCATGGTAAAGCCGGCAAGTGCTTAGGGGAACAGTCAGCTGGAAAAAGGGAGTAAATAACACCTGGAAGAGGGAAGTTGCTAGGAAACCCCCACAGTTCAGTTCCTAAGAGTACTAAGGTCTCTGTTTGATCAATTCGGTATCAGCACTGAGCAGCGCCCTCCGAGTTTCCCGGGCCTCTCTCACTGACAGGAAACGTCCACGAGTGGGGCCTTTTATCTATTTATTTTACTAAGTTATTTTTTGAAAAGATTTTATTTATCTATTTGACAGACAGAGATCACAAGTAGGCAGAGAGGCAGGCAGAGAGAGAGGAGGAAGCAGGCTCCCCGCTGAGCAGAGAGCCCAATGCAGGGCTCGATCCCAGGACCCTGGGATTATGACCTGAGCCGAAGGCAGAGGCTTAACCCACTGAGCCACCCAGGCGCCCCGAGTGGGGCCTTTTAGAGCCCAGGGTTTGAGCTAACCAAGAATAGAGCACTAGACAAGAAGTACAAAGGTGAGAGTTCTAGTCCCCGTTTGGCTGCGCACTTGGACAAGCAAGATGAGCTTCCCGGGCAAAATAAAGAGGTTGACGCAGACGAGGACCCTTCAGATTTGAACACGTCCGTTGCTTCAAATCAAGGGTCTGCAACAGGGGGCCGCCATCTTGTGCCAAAGAGCTGGCTGCCGCCTTCTCAGTTACACCTGCAGAGTCAGGTTGTCGTCACCGTGAATACCGTCACCAGGTGGGGTTAAGGATTTCTGAATATGAACCCTCTCCTCCAAACCCCTACTGAAAAGGAAGGGAAATGGGACATTATTTCCTAAGCAATACATCATTTCAGTTTGTGGGTCATACTGTTCTGGGGTCGCTCTCCCGCATAATCTGTTGTGTTGAAAGACAATGTGGAGGGGCGCCTGGGTGGCTCAGCAGGTTAAGCCTCTGCCTTCACTCAGGTCATGATCCCAGGGTCCTGGGATTGAGCCCTGCATGGGGCTCTCCGCTCTGCGGACAGCCTGCTTCCCCCTCTCTCTCTGCCTGCCTCTCTGCCTACTTGTGATCTCTCTCTGTCAAATAAATAAAAAATCTTAAAAAAAAAGCAAATTTATAAATAACATATATTTTAAAAAGAGAATGTGGGGCTCACAGGGCATGTAAGTGTGTGTGTGTGTGTAGGAGAGAGAGAGAGAGAGAGAGAGAGAGAGAGAGAGAGAGA
>ML096321.1:18433-35684 GCA_003697995.1 Taxidea taxus jeffersonii | reverse complement strand
TGGAATGCTGCCTGCAGGCTGACCCTCAGATCCTCGCAATCCTCATGATAATCTCTGTCCAGAGCCTTCTGGGAACACCTCAAACTCCACCAGCAATGTAGGCACTGGGTGTCCTGAATATTTTCTAGGTTCTGGCCCTGTGGTTGCTGGTGTCCAGGTATAAGAACATCGGAATTGCCACATCCTACCTGGTATTTTCTCTGGCAGTGGCAGCAAGGGATTGTCTGAAGGAGAGCCGGCTGTCTTATTGGCTTCCTCCACAAAAGGTTAAAATGCCACCTCCCACCACAACATCTGTCCTGGTCTCACTTAAGAAGCAACCAATTCTGTCATCCAAGAGTTATCTAACAAGCAAATACCAGAAAATTTTTTCTTTTTTATAATTGTTGTATTTGAGGATATTTATTTATTAAAGATTTTATTTCTTTGACAGCGAGAGAAGGAACACAAGCAGGAGGAGTGGGAGAGGGAGAAGCAGGCTCCCCACTGAGCAGGGAGCCCAATGTGGGGCTCGATCTCAGGACCCTGTGAACCCAAGGCAGACACTTAACAACTGAGCCACCAAGGTGCCCCTATTTGAACATATTCAAAGTATATATTCTTCTATCACTTCTCAGCCTTTGGGGCAAGATCAAGTGTAAAGTATGTATTTTAGAGAAATATTGACAGAAGTGAGAGATGTGTCTGACTAGAGACAGCAGGCATAGGGGAAGGTGAGATGATGAAGCTTAAAGACAAGGATGAAATAAAAGTCTGTATGCTGAGTGGGGAGTCCTCCTTGCCCCTTCCCCTGCTTGGTTCCTACAATGCTGGCAGCCAGATTCACATCCCCCAGGAAGGAAAATAAAGCACCTTGAACAGGAGAACTGAATCACATGTGGAGAAAGACCTACAGATCCTACAGATAATGACACTTGGAAGTGCCTCATTGCAAAAGCGCCATTTTTGCTGGTCACCCTATGGCAGTTGGCCTCAACTCTATCAGATTCAACACCTTTTTTTTCCTTTTAATAGCTTTATTGAGGTATAATTGACATACAGTAAGTGCTCACATTAAGGTATACGTTTAGAGAGTTTTGACATATGCATCCACTCATGAAACCATGACCATAATCAAGGTAATGAGCATATCCATCCCCCTAAAAGTTTCCTCATGTCCTTTGGTAATCCCCCCCTCCTGCCACTCCCCTTTTCACACCCAATCCCCAGTTATTGGTCTTCTTTCTGTTGCTATAGGTTAGTTTATATTTTTGAGAATGTTCTTAAAATGGAATCATGTGTATATACATTTTTCCCAGCTTCTCTCATGGAGCATAATTATTTTGAGATTTGACCATACTGTGCATGCAGACACCTTCTTTTTTTTTTTTTAAAGATCTTACTTATTTATTTGACAGACAGAGATCACAAGTAGGCAAAGAGGCAGGCAGAGAGAGGGGGAGAAGCAGGCTCCCTGCTGAGCAGAGAGCCCGATTCGGGACTCGATCCCAGGACCCTGGGATCATGACCTGAGCCGAAGGCAGAGGCTTTAACCCACTGAGCCACCCAGGCGCCCCAGACACCTTCTTTTTTATAAGTATTTTGAAATATCCCCTTTACAAACAGAAGTGAAATTCAGTTAAAATAATCAACCTACACAAATTTTTTTAAAAATCGGGGCGCCTGGTTTACTCAGTGGGTTAAGCCTCTGCTTTCGGCTCAGGTCATGATCTTGGCGTCCTGAGATCAAGTCCCGCATCGGGCTCTCTGCTCAGCAGGGAGCCTGCTTCCCCCTCTCTCTCTGCCTGCCTCTCTGCCTACTTGTGATCTCTGTCAAATAAATAAATAAAATCTTTTAAAAAATCATTATAGTGCCCTTACAAAGGAGAAATAGAAAAAAAGTAATTTATGATACAATTAACTATGTTTCACTGTGAAAGCACATCAGCAACATAATAGTGGATGTTTTCATCTTTTTACAATGAATAAGCTTGGGTTTAAGATAAGTTATACAATATTCAGTTGAATTTTGCTGAGACTTCTTTCATTATATATATTTTATTTTTTTTAAGATTTTATTTATTTATTTGACAGAGATCACAAGTAGGCAGAGAGGCAGGCAGTGGGCGGGGGAAGCAGGCTCCCTGCTGAACAGAGAGCCTGATGTGGGGCTTGATCCCAGGACCCTGAGATCATGACCTGAGCCGAAGGCAGAGGCTTTAACCCACTGAGCCACCCAGGTGCCCCCACTATGTATATTTTAAAAGAATTTATTTATTTATTTATTTGAGAGAGCTCAGGCAGGGAAGAAGATCAGAGGCAGAGGGAGAAGCAGGTTCCCTGCTGAGCAGGGAGCCCCATGTGGGACTCCAATCCCAGGACCCTGGGACCACAATCCAAGCTAAAGGCAGACGCTTAACCAACTGAGCCACCCAGGCACCCTCTTTCATTATGTTTTGTTGCATTTTTTGTATTTGCCATCTTAAAATAAGGTCTAAATTGGTATATTTGAATCCCCATGAGTAAGACAATTACTTGCAGACTAATATCAGCATATTTGATTATAAGCAGGGTTGTTGTCAGTGACATGTCCTTCTAAATGGTAAAGAGCCCTTGGTTAAGTTTTAAATAAAACTAAGCCCAGTGTCCCCTTAATTTAGATGGTCGTTGCATTCTTGGAAATGCAATTTTACAGAAATCTCAAGGTATGTTAAATCCATGTAAAAAAATTTATTTGTGTTTATATATCCTAGATCAAATCATTATGTGAAGCAGAACACAGATAGGTTGCCAGATGGAAAAAAAACAATATTTGAGACATACTGATACAAAAAAATACATTTTTGTTTGCCTGAAATTTCATTTTAACTGGGTGCTCTTTATTTTACCTGCCAACCCTTCACACATGGCAATCTTTATTGATTGGGAGTATCTAGCAAGCCAACTAGCCTGCCTGGCCCCACATACTAGACCCTGGTAGACCTTTAAAAGAAAACTTGATTCCTTTACACTTGCAATACTCCTGACACCAAATGTGTCAAATTCTCTAACTTTCCAGGTATATATCAACTGGGTACCCTACAATTCAATTTTGATACTTAACTACCCAAAGTTAACACATACCCCCCACAGGTTAAGGATTCAATACCACAAGACTGTCCCCACTTCAGAAACCAATCACAAGTCCCAGGTTGTCAACTCTACTTCTGACCAATCAGCTATAAGTTGGGGTTCCCACAACCCACTCCTCAGGTTTGATAATTTGCTATGATAGCTCACAAAACTCAAAGAAACATTTGCTTACATTTACCTGTATACTATAAAGGATATGATAAAGAAAACAGAAGAACAATAAGATGAAGAGGTACGTAAGGTAAGGTCTAGAAGGTCCTGAGCACAGGAGCTTCTGTTTCAGTGGAGGTTGGGGTGCATGACCCTCCCAACACCTCAGTGTATACACCAACCCAGAAGTATTCAACACACTCTTGGTTGGGAATTTTCATGGAGGCTTCATCATTCAGACATGACAGTTTATTAACTCAATCTCTAGCCCCTCATCCCTTCCTAGAGGATAAGAAGTAGGGCTGAAACTTCCAAGCTTCTAATCATGACTTGGCCTTTCTGATGGCCAGCTTCCATTCTGTCCAGGAACCCAACAAGAGGTACCTCATTAGAACAAAAAATGTTCCTATTACTAGGAAATAAATCAAGGGATTTAGGAACTCTGTGTAAGACACTCATAACACTACTATTACTCAGGAAATTACAAGAGCTCTAGGAACACTAGAGGGCAAAGACCAAATATATATATATATATATATATACATATATATATATATATATATATCTTTTGCCACAGTCCCCCAATAACTGTGACTACTAAAAATCTTCACAACTTTCCAAAATGTTCCTAGGAGCTATCGCTATCAAGAACCACTGTCCTACAGTGAAGATCACCAGAAGAAAACCCTACCAATGCATTCAGAGAACCCCCCATCAGCATTTTAATAATTGACTCAAACATTAATGAGATGCTAAGAATCCACAGATATTGAAAAAGACCCCAAAAGTAAAAAACAAAGACCAGAACAAATACACAAGAAATTGAGACTGAGAGAAGAGACCAAGAAAAGAACTTCAGGAACAAAAATTGTATTCAATGTTTGGAAGAGATAATAACAAGAAGAGGACCCTTATAGAACGGGCAGAGGAAATAGGAAACCTATAAGAGCACCTGAAAATTAAATATACAATAGCTAAAGTTGGGGGAAAATCGATAGGAGGGGTGAAAGATAAATTCAAGGGAATCTCCCAGAAAACAGAACAAAATAACAATGAGAGAGAGAATGAGCTGGAAATTAGGATAGAATGATCAGGAATGCCAGACAATTAGGAGATTAATTGAAGGAGCCCAATAAGAATTAGTAAGCATTCTAGGAAGAAAAAAAAAGAATTCTAGAAAGAGAAAACAGAAAAACGAGAAAGGAATTTATCAAACAATTCAAGGAAAAATATTAGTAAACAAAAGACTTGAGTTTCTAGATTAAAAGAACCCATGAAATGTCAGCACTAAAAATACAATCCATATCAGGATAACATTTCAAAACACCAGGGAAAAAACAGAGGTTGCTAAGGAGAAGAAAAAAAAAAGTTTCATCAAAATAATCAGCAATAAGAATGGTCACTTCTCAGCTATAATACAGGAAGCTAGAAAACATGGAGCAATGCTTTCAGAATTCTAAGGAAAAATATCATTTGAGTTTACAATTCTATACCCAGATGAATTAACTACCAAGGGTGAGGATAAAGAAAAATTCAGGCTTGGAAAATCTCAAAAGACTTTTCTTCCATTTCCTCAGGAAGCTATTTAAGGATATGATCCATGAAAACGAAGGGGGTTAATGCACAAAAGAAAAAAAAAGACACAGGATTCAGGAAATGGGATCAAACACAGTTGAGAGTCAACTGTGGATTTCCAGGATGGAAAGTCAACTGTGGATTTCTAGGAATGGGATCCACAGTTGAGAGTCAACTGGGATTTCCAGGATGGAAAGTTCCAGAGCCACTGCTGTGCTGCCAGCCCAGAGAGTGACAAGTCAGCTTAGAGCAGGACCTAGGAGGCAGAAAGGTTATCTGAAGCTACCTGGAAAGTTATCTGATACATTTAGCTATGCGAACAATCATGTTAAGAAGCCATCCATTTGGAACCAAGACATTTAAGTGGGCGAAGGGGAGAAATTATTAACCCTAATAATATCAAAAAGTTTATAAGAAAGGAAGCACAATTACAATATAGTCCTTGGCTTTGCAATAAACAGTATTTACACAAACATGATAACCTAAATACTGAAAAGAGATTTAACCAAAAATAACACCATTGGCAGAGAGAGGGATGGAAAAGGAAGGTTGAAAGACAGCAAGATAACTCATTTAAATGATAAAGCCAACAGGTAAGTCAAAAACTCACAACTCAAACCAACAATATATGTGTATTGCATAGAGAAAAAAAAAACAGAGATTAAATAGTAAAGGAAAAAAACTAAAAAATAGTTTGAGTAGATGGGGCAGGAGACAACTGTTTTGCCTCATGAGCCTTTGGCATTTCTTAACGTTTGAAGCTATGTGTGTTTGTCTCAGAGAAATGGGAAAAGTGATTTCTGGAAATTAATATGGCTGTGGTGGAAGTGGTCTGGAAATTTTTAAGGGCAGGAAGATCCACTGATTTGGGCTGATATAAGCTCCTCTCTGGCCTGTGATGAGGCAACGCACACCAGCCCCTTTGAAAAGGGACACCACTGACTCTCGATTGTAATGGGGGGGGGGGATGGTTTGGGAAGGACCCTGCTGTGCACACCTGCCATGGCCCTCATCTCTGTCTCTCTCTCTCTCTGTTCAGTTTTGTCAGGTCACCAGGAGCAGGAAGCTGCTTTCTCTATTACACAGAGCAACAAAGAGAGAATGAGTGGTTTTGATAATGAGAACTGATAACTGTCTCTCACAGAGAGAGCCTGGGCCTCCCAAAAGCTTTAAATTACAACTTTAAGGGCACTGAGCAGGGTTCCTGAAGTGACAACTGGGGCACGGAGAAGCGGCAGAAGATGTCGGGTGTTTTTCTCAGACACTGACAAAGACCTGGAGTCAGATTAAACAAAGATTCCCAGCTAGCAAAGCAGAAGGGTGGGAAAAGAACTAAGAGATGTGCCTGTCTCTTTAAATTGGCTCTAAATTGCAGGTTGCCTTGTCTGTATGGTGAAGATTAGAAATTGTTTAATTGCTGTTTGGTTTTAATGGAGATTTTTATTTTGGGAGGAAAAAAAACACAAATGGGTTGGGTGGGGTGCTGTCGTTTGTGACTCAGTTAGCCCTACTTAGGAAAAACCTGTCTGCTTGGATCACAAGCCCACGATTCACACAGGTGTGAGCTTTACCTGGGCTATAGTGCCTATGAAGAGAAAGCACCTTGTGACCTCCTCAGCCTGAACCCAGGACGTGATGAGAAACAGCACGTCTCTTTTTGAGGCTATATTTTCAACCGAGGCCATCGCAAGCCAGGTAGGATTATTTGTACATTAGTTCATCACAAATTCTGGTTGAGACATTGACATGAGTTGGCCCTACAGACCAGAGCGTGCTAGTCCCAGGCTGTGTGTCAGTAACGATCCCATTTAGAAACTTCGGCTGTTCAGTAAGCACTGTTGAAGATCTGTAAAGCAGAGTTTAAAGTAGAAGAGGTTTTTACCAGACTGGCTGGTTTTTCATGACATATTTTACTACCTAGACCCAAAATACCACCTCCCAAATGGATCTGACTTGACCAAAAAGGACAAAAAGGCGGTCATGGAACACAAACACAGTAAGTTTACCCTCTATAGAAAGAACACCCCTAAACTCAGTGGTGTCTTACAGGATTCTCCGCGTCCTGGGACGCTGGGATCCACCATCCCAAACCACAGAGCTCTCGGTTCCCCAGACAATCTGGGGAACCTTCTTTCGTGAGGGAGGGAGTTTGGAGTTCTCCCGGACTTCAGCTACAGGGTCCTGCCCAGTCATCAAGAAATGGTCACTCGCACTCAGGGTGCTATGGATGTTCCCTGGGGAGCTCGTGGTGGAGGAGGGTGTCAGCCACGAGGCTGTCCACACCAGCAATGTGTGCAGCGGGACACGGGAGAATGCATGACAGAGTGGACGTGTAGAAGGGAAGTTCCTGCCTGACTCCTTGTTTCCTGCCTTCCACCTTCCATTAGTAACAACAGGCTAGCAACACAACCTGCAGACACCAGATACTATTCAATTATCGCCCATACCAGATGCCATTTATGGCCTGGTACCCCGCATCAGGCACAAGCCCTATGTGTGTTCAATACGTTCAAACTCTGCAACAACTTCTCGAGAAGATGGGTACCATTTTCAAGAAGAGGAAACACGCACTTTAAAGGGTTAGGTAATATGCTAAAGACCACGAGAGAGTCAGTATTCAAATTATGCCACCTGAGCAAACATTGTTTCTTTTGTATTTTTTTTTAAGATTTTATTTAAGAGAGAGAGAAGCAGGCTCCCTCCTGATCAGGAAGCCTAATACATGACTTGATCCCAAGACTCTGGGATCATGACCTGAGCTGAAGGCAGTCACCTAACCAACTGAGCCACCAAGCTGCCCAATATTTTGCCTTTTTAGAGCTGTTTTTCTGCAATGAACACCAGTTTCTTATGTAATTTTTAAGAGGTGTGAAGAAAACAAATAAAATCAAGACAAACTCCTGCGTGCTAATTGCTCACCATCACTTAGCTGCTCACGATTCCAGAACATACAGCAGGCAGATTCCTGAGTGCCAGAAGGATGGACCAAATGTGGCTGGATAATATCTTGAAATGTCCCCTTTTTTCTCTCTCTTATTTTCTCTTTCCCTTTTCCTTTCACACACAATTTAAGGATTGTCCTGCTCCATCTCAAGCGAAGTATACGGCCAGGACAGGAAACCAAAATAGGGTATAACACCCTTTCTTTCTTCCACACATTCCACACTTCAGTTCCCGAAATATAAGCACCAGAGAGAGGAGACAGCTTGTGGACGAGAGCAGAATATGTGGAATAAGCCTGAACAGAAAAGAGAGCAGAATATGTGGAATAAGCCTGAACAGAAAAGAAACTAGAAAAAGACACCCCAGGGAGCTGAGGAGAAGGCTGGTAGTCTCAAAGGACTGGCACCAAAAATTAAGCTTTTTTTTGCTAACATTAAATAATTATCTAGAAAAATTTTAAACACCTTTCTAGTAATCATGCACTGAAGAATGTAAAACTGTACATGGAAAGCACAGACGTAAGACAATGTCTTCTAATCAACACCTAAGCAGACACCCCCACCAAAAAATTTTAGGGAGTTTTGAAGCAAGGAAAAAGCCATTGAATCAAAGGTCTGGAATTATTTCTACTTTAACTTTACAGCTCACTATAGACAGAGTTAAAGTAAGCAAGATGTAAAGTCCTGTGAAGACATTTTTGGGACTCTGCTTTCTTAAAAACGCAGGGGAATTGTACATTCATGTTTTTTCTGGTAAACGCTTCTGTCCTGGTTTGTGCTTCTCAGCCTCTGCACGTCTTCCACCAAGGATCCATGAATGGGAGGCTCCATGGATGTGGGGCACAAAACCTTCCCTGCTGATATTTTTCCTTACATGTTGGGATCACCCCAGGACCACAGGTAAGTCACCTTGTCCTTCCAGTTAAATAACCAACTCTTCAAACCCAAGAAGGGGAACAGGGCTGGGAGTTGGGGGTAGGTAAAGGGCAGCAGCTTACCACCTGGCTCAGTTTTCTGTTTAAAGGGGTTTTTTTTCTTTAAATAGATGTTTTATTTTGGAATAATTCTAGATTTACAAAAAAGTTACAAAGATAATCCAGAGAATTACCTCTCACCCAGTTTCTTCTAATGTTAGCATCTTCCCTTACATGGTACATTTGTCCAAACTAAGAAATCCATATAAGTATATTATGATTAACTTTATTCCAATTTCACCAACTTTGCCATGAATGTCCTTTTTCTGTTCCAGGGTCCAATTCAGGATAACACATTTTATGATTCGGTGCTTTAAAATTTAATTTTTATTCTTATCAAGGTTATACACGTTCATGGTTTAAAATGTGAAATGATCATATACTACTCCTAACAAAGAAAAGCAACCTTCTGCGCAAACCCACCTCATCTCCATTCCCTTCTTCCAAGGACAAGCAATTTCAGCTTTCCCATTGCTTTCCCTCACTCCCTGCAGCGTCTGCACTGCCCCTTGAACATGACACACCTGCTCTCATTGTAAGGCCACATCTTTACTCAAATGTCTACTTCCCAAAGAAGTCTACCCTGACCACACTATTTAAAATTGCAATACTCAAGGCACCTGGGCAGCTCAGTCAGTTAAGTCTCTGCCTTCAGCTCAGCTCATGATCCCAGGGTCCTGGGATTGAGCCCCACATCTGGCTCCCTCTCAGCGGGGAGTCTGCTTCTCCTTCTCCCTCTGCCTCTCTCCCTGCTTGTGCTCTCTTTCTCTCGCACACTCTCTCTCAAATAAATAAATAAAATCTTTCTTTAAGATTTTTTTTTAAGATTAAAAGGGGTAGAGGAAAAAGCAGGCTCCCTACTAAACAAGGAACCTGATATGGCACTCGATCCCAGGACCCTGGGATCATGACTTGAGTCAAAGGCAGGCACTTAACCCGTGAGCCACCTAGGCATCCCTCAAATAAATAAATAAAATATTTTTTTTAAATTTTAATAAATAAAATTGTAATACTCACCTATGCACTCCCAACCACCTTACTCTTTATTCTTTCTTTTTCCCTGCAACACTATGTAACTTATTTATTATATACATTGTTTACTATCTCTCTGCACTAGAGGGTAAGCTCTATGGAGGCAGCAACATTGTCAGCAAGTCCTAAACACTTAGAACAATGCTTGGCACACAAAAGTCACTCAATCCATCTGTGTGGACTAATTGTATGAATGAATGAACACCAGAGAGAAGGAAGAAGACGGGAAGGTGTATACGCTTTCCTCCTCCAGATCTGCACCTTCGTTGTAGTTCCCTGCTGACAGAGCCTCGCACAGAGCCAGTGACGGAGAAAGGCAGTTTGCAGAGCAGCAACTCCAGCATTGGCAGGGCAGAGTGTGGTAGGCTGGGTTTGAAGCCGAGACACAATAGTGCAATAATGGGCACGTGCACACACGCGCATGCACATACACACACACACACACACTTATCGTGTCCTAATCTTTAAAATACAGTTATAGTTCAATTTTTGTTTGAATCTATATCTATTGCTTATATATCATTGATCTATAATATTGTTCACAGCTGAGTCAAATAATGTGCCACAATAACTCTTCCTTTCTGGTACAGCTTTCTGTTTTTCCTGGATTAGATTGCTGCCTTATTTTCTGTGTCTCAGTTTCATCCCCCAAATTCTCACATAGGACTATAAATCTCCTCTCAATACAGCTAAGCACATCGAGAGGCTATCAGCTCAGTTCTTTTCTTGGCTACGTCCTTTCTTGCTGCCCTCTGTCCTTCTACCTATGTTTTCATCATTAGTCTCTTTATTCCTGTGGTTAAGTCTTCCCATGTTCTGTCATGGCCTTTCAATACAATCTTCCCTTGGTCAGATGTATGAGATGATCCATCAATTCTTTTACTTTCTTTCTTCCTGAAGCCCTATACCCTCTCCTCCAGTCTGGCTGCTTCTTCTTGAGGCCTGCTGCCGAGTTGTTCCTCATCACCCGGAGTGTCTTCTCTCTTGTGTAAATCCCTTACTTCCTCAATCCCAGTCCTCCTCTTTCTGGTTTGAATTGCTTTAGAGGGTCATATCCTGCACCATCTTCCCGAGAAAGTATACATGGGAGATAAGGCTTTTCCTGTCTGAATTAGCCTATTTTCAGACTTGATGGATGGTTTGTCTAGGGAAGGAAATCTAAGTCAAAAACTATTTTCTGGGGGTGCCTGGGTGGCTCAGTGGGTTAAAGCCTCTGCCTTCAGCTCAGGTCATGATCCCAGGGTCCTGGGATCGAGCCCTGGGATCGGGCTCTCTGCTTAGCAGGGAGCCTGCTTCCCTGCACCCACCCACCCCCACCTGCCTCTCTCCCTACTTGTGATCTCTCTCTGTCAAATAAATAAATAAAATCTTAAAAAAAAAAACTATTTTCTGTAGAATATTGAAGGTATTCTTCCATTGTCTTCTAATTTCCAGCTTGCTCTTGAACAGTCTTATGCTATTTGGTCTCCCAGCCCCTTACATAAAACCTGATTTCCTTTGTTGTGCTCCCGTCTGGACCATAGGATTTTCCTTATTTCCTGTGATTTTCTGTTTGTTTGGGCCTCTGGTGATCGTGACTGTTTATTCACATGCGAAAGTGAGAGGACCAAAGGCTGACTGACAGCTCAGTGTGCATGGGCAGGGCTTGTTGGAGACCAGCCATTTGTTGATCAATCTCTGTCAGTGTTTCCTCTTAGACTGGTCGGTTTCTCCAGATAGAAGTGACCCAGTTTTTTTTTGTTTCAGATATTTCTGGTGACAGTGTACTAGGGGAAGGGAGCCTGCTCGGTATATGTGGTCTCTCACCTAATTCTGCTCTTCAGTAGGTGCCTGGTTCTAAGTCCTCAGCTCCAAAGCCTCTTCAGCTCAGCCTCTGCAGAGAACACATTCGCTTTCCCCTGCCAGACGATGACTGGCTGGCTGTGTAGGGTAGGGGAAGTGTTAAGATGTCTAGGGGTTTTATTGAGTCCTTCTGTTTGGAGTCATACCCTGAACTGTGTGACCCTGAGCAAATCATGCAGGGACCACAGTTTCCTCCTCGGAACCCTGAGGGCCTTTGAGACACATCTGGTCTCTAGGGTGCTCCCAGCCTTGGCATTCTGTGATCTATGAACGTTTACAAGGTAGAGCTCTCTGCCTAGTGACTAAGACAGACAGGAAGATACCAGAGGTCAAAGAGGGGAAGGTAGTAGAGGGACGGAGTGGTAGGGAGACTGCACACAAAAGGTGGAACTTGAGAACTAGAGCTGGCTGGAGAAGGAGGGGCAGGCAGGGCCTCCTCAAGTGGCCCAACTTGAAGATATATATTGGGGTTCAATAAGTAGAACAGAGGGTTTTAGAGGATAATGACATTGGGTCAGACTGTGGGGAGTTTGAGGCTATTCTCTACGTCGGTGCATCTCATGATGAAGATCATCTGGGGAGCTTAAAAAAATGTCAGACCTTATACATCAGAATGTCCGAGAAGAGAGCCCAGGAGCATGAATTCCTTTAAACTTGCCTCATGATTCCAACAAACTGGAAAGCGTTGGGACCACTTCCTTAGACAATGAACCATGGATGGTTTACAATCAGAAATCATGATAAAAGTGGGAATTTTAGAAAGATGAATTTGACAGCAACATGCAAGTAGGACCAAGGTTGAGAGACAGGACACCAGGATGCATGTGAAGCAGTTTCACTACTCCAGGCAGAGGGTCATGTGGGCCTACAGGACAGAAGTGGTGAAGAAGAGATAAAGAAGGGACCACCAAGCCAACCCATCTTTTATGGTCTGAATTGTGCCCCACCCCCAAATTCATATATTGAAGTCCTAACCTCTGGTACCTCAAAATGTGACCTTATTTGGAAATAGGGTCATTGCAGATACAATTAGTTAAGTTAGGATTAGATTATTAAGGTAGGTCCTGATCTAATATGACCAGTGTCCTTATAAAAGGGGGAAATGTGGGCTCTGGCATGGACACACATAAGGAAGAAAAAGACAGCCGCCTACAATCCAAGGCGAGAGGCCTGGAATAGACCCTTCCCTCACAGTCCTCAAAAGAAACCAACCCTGCTGACACCTTGATCTTGGACTTCTAGCCTCTAGAACTGTAAGACAATAAATTTCTGTTATTAAAGCCACGCAAGTGTGGTACTTTGTTATGGCAGTCCTAACAAATTAATACACCATCTTTTTAGAAACACATTCCTGGTTTGGAGTTACCTTTTTTTCACTTCCTGATGAATAGTTCCTCAAAGCCACCCTCCTGAGAGGGCTGGAAGCAGTGGTTGCAGAGTAAGGCAGTGGATCTAACACATACGATGCTCTCTAACTGAGGAGGGAGTGTGAGTTGCTTTTCTGGGTCATTGCTCAGTTTGTTCCCAGAACCCACCTGAGAAGTCAAAGGACCAAATCTTTTAACTGGAAATCACTGGACAGAAACGCCCATTCTCCTCATGTGAGTAAGTAATCAATGCCAAGAATCTCAGACTGTGAGTAAAACCACAGAGGAGAAGGGAGACTCATCTCTGTGGAACCATGAACATCCCACTAGTGGCTCATCCAGAGAGAACAGAGCTGCAGGAAGTGGAGAAACCTCCAAACAAGGTAAACCCTGGCTCTGTCATTTTATGACCTGGCCTTTGCCAAAACAACTATCCCCCTTGGCTAAACAAAGAATATCCAAGAACTCTACATATCAAGGTCGAAGGTATGATGATTGATGTAACCCCGTGGGACCAGGGACAAGCAAGTCTACCACAGAGCTCTTGGCCTCCAGCCATTCAGTGCTGCCTTTGCTAACATCCTTGGCCCCCTTGGCCCTTTTACCTGCCAATGCTCCCAACACCAACCCTCACACTAGGTCACCTGCCATCTGCTCACTCCAGGGCTGCCAAGTTTTGCTGGAGAAAGTATCACAACTGTACCACAGGGCCTGCTAAGTGTTTCCACTCCCCAACTTCATCTGAGCCCTCCCTGCTCCCATGATTATCCATCTGGAATTGGCTTACTGTTGTTTCTTTCCAGCTCACACAAAAATTTTCTAGGTTCAACAAGTCTTCCGTTTCATCCCCATGTCTCTCGCTTTCATCTGAGAATATCATTTTCATTTTCCTGTTAGGCAAAAAGTCTGCCTCGACTGTTTCTCTCTGCCTGGGAATTTCTCTCTGGCTGATCCATCCTCTCCTGGGTTCCTCCTATTTCAGAGAAAGAGGTGAGGTTTTTATTTCCTTGTCCATGTAAACCTATCTCTGCTCTGGCTCCTACCCCTCATTATAACATCAATTAATTAATTTATTTAAAAGACTTATTATAGAAAATTGTAAATACATACAAGAGATTTTACTTTTATATCTTCAAATTCCACTGGCTTTCCTGCCAGAAAGCTCAGGTCTCCTCGTTTTTTTCTTTTTTTCTTTAAGTAGATTCCATGCCCAATGTAAAGCCCAGTTCAGGGCTTGAACTCAAAACTCCAAGATCAAGACCTGAGCTGAAATCAAGAGTTGGACACTCAACTGACTGAGCCACCCAGGCACCCCTCTCCTCCTCCAAAATATTTAAAAGCTATAGTAATCTTGCTACTCCCTTGAGCTACTTCCTAACTTCACATTTTTTAATGGCCAGATGTTGCAACATGTTCTTTCCTGTCTCCCTTTATTTCTTAATTCCCTAGAAGCTAGCTTCAATCTCTGTCATTCTACTGAAATTCCTCTTTCAAATTTTTAGCTGTTCCTTTGAAGTAAATTCAGACTTACAGAAAAGTTACAAATATTGTGAAGAGTCCCATATGCCCTCTACTTAGCCACCCCAAATAGTAACATCCTATAGAACCATAGTACATTTATCAAAAGCAAAAAATTAATGTTTCTACAGACTTTATTAGAATTTCACCATTGTTCCATCAATGCCTAACTTATTTATTTATTTATTTTTTTTTTAAAGATTTAGTTATTTGAGAGAGAGAGCATGAGCATAGGGATTAGCAGGGAGAGAGGGATAAGCAGGCTCCACAATGAGCCTGGATCCTGACTCAGGGCTCGATGCCACCTGAGTTGAAACCGAGAGTCAAATGTCTAACTGACTGAGCCCCATCAATGCCTAATTTCTGAATCCATTCTTTTAAGAAAGATTTTTACTAAAGCTATCTTAAAGAAATTTTTTTAAAAAACTTCTTAAGTTCTGAATATAAAAATAAGGAGTAATGAGTAGAAAACTTGGAAAGTATGAAAAGATATAAAGAAGAAAATAAAAGCCACCCAGACACAAAACTATTTATCTACATAAAAGAGACATAAGAACACATTAAATGACACCACAATGGGACACCATCAGCAAAATCCATACAGTGGATTTCTTCAGGAAAAAAAAAAAAATCAAGGAACAATAGAAGAGATGAAGGGGGATCCTGCAGTTTAAACAAGATTCATGAGCTAGAGTAAAGAATTGCAATGTGAGGGCTTTGGATCCCAAATTATATAAACTTTTAAAATATTATAAGATAATTGAGAAACTATGAACTCTGAATATTTGGTAACCTATGAAATTATTGGTAGTTTCTAAGTGTGACATAGGTACTATGTTTATATTCAAAGAACATTTATTTTAGACTTAGCTACTGGGATATTTATAGATGATATGGAGAGGGAGAAGCATGTGAGGTATGTGGTGAAACAGACTAGTCATGTACTAGTAACAGGTAAAGCTGAGGGATGGGTGAATTAGGTGCATCAAACTATTTTCTCTATTTTTATGGATGTTTGGAAATTTCCATTGTGAAATGCTTTTTTTTAACTTTTTAAAATAATATTTATGGGGGCGCCTGGGTGGCTCAGTGGGTTAAGGCCTCTGCCTTCGACTCAGGTCATGATCCCGAGGTCCTGAGATCGAGCCCTGCGTCGGGCTCTCTGCTCAGCGGGGAGCCTGCTTCTCCCTCTCTCTCTCTCTGCCTACCTCTCTGCCTACTTGTGATCTCTGTCTATCAAATAAGTAAAAATCTTTAAAAGAATAAAATAATATTTATGGTTGTTTTTTTTTTTAGAGAGAGGGTGCAAGCAGGAGGAAGAACAGAGGGAGACCAAAAGGAGAGAGAATCTCAAGTAGACTCCCCACTGAGCATGGAGCCCAACATGGGGCTTGATCAACATGACCCTGAGATCATGACCTGAGCTAAACCCAAGAGTCAGACACTTAACCAACTGAGCCATGCAGGGGCCCCAAAATGCCTTAAAAAAAAAAAAAAAAGGACTCATCTATGCAACAACCAAATTTTTGTCTCAAATTTTCCAATAAACCACATAAGGAATCACATTCTTTGAAACATGGCAAACATCAGTGCAAACATCAGCAGACCTTTATATCTTCTATAGCTCTCACCAATGAAAGCCATGTCCTCCCTCCTACTGGCAAGCTCTCTGCCCTACCTTGGCTCTTCTGCCTTCTTCACCACCTGTCACTCTTGCTTCTTCCTGCCCTCTTCCTCATCTTCCCTGATCCTTCATGCACATTGCTCCAAGCCCTTTCTGTTAACAAGCAACGAAGGCTTTCAAAGTTCTCAGAGCCGCCTGTAACTCTGCTCAGCTCAACAAAAGCAGGAGCGCCTGGCAGGAAACACAGGAAAACACCCCAGTATATGTTAACGTTCTGTTTGTTGTCAAATCCTTACATATTCTTAGAAAGCCTGGTTTTTAATATCTGCAGAATATTGCACCGTATACACATGCCATAATATGTGTATCTCATCCTCTAGCATTAGATCTAGGGACCCCCTAGTTGCCAAAGCAATTCATTCCTCTTCTGTGACTTTCCACAGTACTTGATGCCTCTGACCATCCTTCTGCCTTGAAAAGTCCCTGCATTGGCTTTTGTGATGTCCTCTCAGTCTCCCTTCTCACTAACCAGTCCCTCTTTTGCCTTCTGTGACTTGTCTTTCTCTGGTTCTTCCCCAAAATCCTGTCTAGGACCCCCTGGGCTCTCTCTCCTCTTCTCTTTCCTCTGTCCCCATAGTTGGGCTCTCTCTCTCCTGGCTTCACTGTGAAGGATTCCCAAATCCATACCCTCAGCTCTAACCCCACCAGACCAGCATCTCCTCCACCTGTTACACGCAACCACCAAAATATAGTCCACTGTAGTTCCACCAACACTACTGACCACGCAAAGGGAGCCATCTTGAACCAACTCTGCCTGCCTCCTGGCATCCGGCCATGGTACTGCCATTTCCTTGGGGCTCAGCTTGATGCCTTGGAGTCACCGTCCACTCTTTCCTTCACCCTCCACTTCACCAGGTCACCAAGCCCTACAGAATCTACTTCTAAAGTGTCTCCACAACAATTGCTAATATTCCATTCTCACTGCTCAGTTCAATCTTTTAAGTTTTTATCCCCTGCTTGCTTTCACCTCCCCCTTGTTCTTTCCTTCTCTGTTTGTTCCCTCCAATCCATCTTACCTCCAACCCCCATATTAATCCTCCTAAAGGCTGACTTTCA
>ML096321.1:0-18033 GCA_003697995.1 Taxidea taxus jeffersonii | reverse complement strand
GTATTTAATATACTTGACACAGCCCAGCACAGAGCTGAAACTTGGGAAATGTTCATCAAAAGATGAAGAGGATGAGCTTTCCTGTTTCTCAACAATAAACTTTCATCTTGATACCTGTCTATTAAACAAAAATTTATTAAGCATCATATTAATCTTATTAATACATCTTATTAAACCTAGGATTAATGAATATGGTCCTTGCCCTCTTAATACACACAGCCTAGTTCAGAAGATTATACTTTCAGAAAGAAAACTGAGAACAAGTCAGGGCAATATTTAACAATGTGTTTAATCAACTATAATCAAATTTCATAATGTATAATCTAGACAGTTTCCTGGGTGGTCAAGCTAGGGCAGAGTCTGGAGAATTTAGGTGAGGACGGTAAGGGAAGAGGCAGAAATCGTCACTGGGAGGTTGAGCTCACTGAAAGGCAGATGAATTTAGCTAGGGAAAGTAGAGGGAGGAGTAATTTTACAGGAGAATAATTACACCTGCTTTCATGGGGGGTAGGGCACCGATAAACGAAAAGGAGTGTGCCACCTACTAAGTTAATGATTCTTTGTGCTGGAATACCAGGAGATAACAATGGATGCCAGCTACGATGTTCACATGTGCCAATTACCATAATTACAAACACTGAGGATTAACATTTACCTGTCAGAAGTCCATGGGAGGAAGGGGTGTCTCCCACACCTGTAGCTAAATAAAAGCAACTGCAATTCCTAGAGAATCAGCTTTGATTAAAGATATTCTGAGTTTCATGCTTTCTCTATTTTGAGATTCTAAATTGCCCTTCAGATTAATATGGTCATACCTCCAGGCTTCACCTAAGAGGAGGTTTGCCAAAAAGCTAGACTTCCTTTCAGCCACATACGTTTGGCCTTGCCTAAGTTATGAGATGACATTTAAGGAATTGTAGAAAGAACCTACTGCCCCCAGGGATCTCCCCATCATGCCTGAAAGGATGCCATGATTTGTCACGCGGTCCTGTCCAGTTCTCTCCTCACAAAGGTAAGTACCACTGTGGAAGGCCACAATCAGTTATTTATTTGAGGGGAGGAGAAAAGGCATAGAAAGAGGTGGTGACCAGGTCCTTGCACAGCAGAAGTGGGACAAAATAAGCACCACCCTGTCTGGTCTAAAGGGAAAAGCCTCCTGTCCCCAGACTGCACAGACAGGCCCAGTTCCACTGGCCGATACCAGGGCCCCGCACAAAGCGAGAAGCCAGGACCTGGGAGCCCACAGCAGCCCAGCCCTTGGCCATGCGCAGAGACAGGCCTCGCCTGTGCCCTAGAGGGACAGCATGTGGGAGGGCCGCAGACTGCCTGCAGATCCTGGACGCCAGTGGATGCTGTGATAAAAGGTCCTGTGAAGGGTTAAGCCCCAGTGCCTTAGTATGGCCGCCAACGGACTGACAACCTCCGGGCGGGGCGGGGGTGGGGGGTGGGGGGAATACTGCTCCCGGCTCCTGCACCACTGCGCGGGCAAAAAGCCTCTGGCGCTGTGGGGCGGTGGGTGCTGCCCCTGCCCTCCTCGCCTGCCGCGCACAGCAGCTCCCCTGGGCCTACGAGGCCTGAGCATGGGGAGTTTCAAGTTCAGCTAGACTGCAAGAGTTGAAAGGAATGACGTGTTTTATCCCAAGTCGGAGTTCATGGGATCTTGTTTCTGTATCTCACCCCATTCTCTTCAGTCTCTAAGTGACTCTCTGGGCCTCGCAGCGATGGCCCTCGTGCTGCCACCTGCAGGTGAAAGGGGGAATTGAGCTGTAGCTGCCGGGCAGGAGTCTGAAGGAGTCCAGGACCCAGCAGAGACTTGATCCAGCCTCCACACATGGTCTCGAGGTTTCCCTTTGGTTTGTTTTTTCCATTTTGCAGATTTGGGAGGGGAATGATGATACATATTTGCACAAATGTAATTCAGCGTAGATGTTCATAGGATCGCTGTGCATTTTAAAGGAGACCATGCACTTGAGCCTCGCAGTATAGCATGCTGGGAAAGAGGACCCAAAGGTGCATTCAGGCTTTGCCACTTGCCAGGTCAGGGGATATGGGATGAGTTACTTCACTTCTCTGTGCCTTGGGTTTCTTATCTATAAAATGATAGTGAAGAATATCTATTGCATTGGTTATTTATGAAAATTAAATGAAATACATCTACTACTACACTTAGACACAGTAAGTGCTCAAATGTTAGTGTTTTACAGTTGAACTAGTTTTTGTTATTTTCAGCATCTGTTGTCTGGAAAATTCTGGTTTTTAGATTCCCAGATAAACAATGCCATCTGTTCATTCATCATTTTGCAATTGTCTTAAGTACACTTGTGTATAATCCTTCCATCGCCCTGGGAGTTAGATGTCCTCATCCCATTTTGCAGATGAAGAAACTAAGGCTCAGAGAAGTTTAGTGACTTGCCCGATGTCACACGGTACGTGGACATACCCAGCTTTCCTCTCCCCAAGAGCAGGGTACTTTTTACTATATCACCATTGTCATAATTCCTCTAAGTGGGATGAGTAGGCATTTGATTTTACAACCCTTTGCCAGATATCTATGCTATGCAGGAAATTTTTCAAGTTACAGCAGCTTCCTAAAACCAGGCCTCAACTTTCAGATAAGCTAAAAGAAATACAGTGAAGGCCTCTTCTTGGCAATAAACCTCTTCTCTGTGACTTATCGATGAACTGGTCTGTTAGGTGTTGCTTTGGGAAGGGAGGGTGGAGGGGTGCAGCAGCTTGGGACTTTGAGGGAGCAGTGTCTTCACTGCAATGTGTTAAGCCCTCCCCCTTTTGAACTCCTGGGCAGTCATGAAATGATTTATTCCTTCCTCTTTCTTCCCTGACAGACTGTGAGCTATGTGAAGTGTAAGATGGGGCTAACGTGTCAGTTCTCTACTTGTAGAAAAGAAATACAGAGGAGAAGCTTTTCACTGAAAAGAGTCAGGAAATGATGGCATCTCCTTAGACACTTGATAACAGATTCATCTCAATCTATAGAGAAAGAAATTAGGGATAGTTTTGATCATTTTCGGCCAAACAGCTTTGATGATCTTCCTCTCCTTCCTCTCCTGTTCCTCCAACAACAACAAAAACTAATATTCATCCAGAGACATCCATGAGCAGATGTTATGCACGTGAGCTCATTCGAGTAACCCTGTGTGCTAGGTACTCTCATTATCCTCATTTTACCAATAAAGAAGCAGGCTGAAGAAGAGCTTGGGCTTCCCAGCACAATACAACTAGTAAGTAAAGTAGCAGAACTGGGACTTGAACTCAGGTCTGTCTGACACTGAGAAGACTCTAATATCTGCCCAGCCTGCCTCCCAGGACAGGCAGGACAGCTCCTGAGGGTCTTGCTCAGAAAGTTGCCCAATGGGAACGATGGATGGGGTGAGTATGTACATGCTTTCTACCCTAACCACCTTGATTCCTTCCCTTTGATTTATTTTCCACCTCAAGCAGCGGGACTTTATATCAGAGTCATCTTCTTTGGCTCCTTCCCCGCCTGTGCCTGGCATCCCTGGCCCTGACTCAGGCCCAGAGTGCTCTCTCCCCTAATTCCTGGCACCAGGGCAAGGGAGAATATCCAGTGTCAGAGATCAGCAAAGCCCTCCATGTGACAGACGGGCACTTGCCTTCCCAGCAATGTACCCATGCCTCCAGGGAATGGTTCCAAGGACAGTCAGCCCGAGTCAGACGAGGCTGAGACCTGGTCTCTCCCTCAGCAAGTCCCAGATGCCCAGTTCATGCAGAGCAGGTGCTCCTTTCATGCTCCTGGCCCCAAAAGGCCAAACATTTCCACTCGGTTCACACAGTCCCAAAGCCTCCCCATTCTCTTCCCTTGTCTCTGTTTGTCCTGACGCATCAAGCCTTTGGGACTGCATCAGTTTATCGCTGATGGCACAGCCAATTTGTTTTCTGGAATCAAATTTCCAAATACTCAACACTCCAGCAATTTCAGCAATAACTGTGCAGACGATCCAGACCATTCATGACTTTTGTTCCCAAGATTTTTTTTTTTAAGTTTCAAAGGTGGTTAAGAATTCCAAACTCATTTTCCTGTAATGTCTGGTTCTAAATAATCACTAGGTATTGTGGCGGACCCTAGAAACCACCACTCACACACCTGCACTTGTAGTCAAGGCCGAGTATCTCTGTGCCAACGAGGAAAGGCAACTACAAGTAGAGAAGGTCAGAGAGGAGGTGGAGATTTAGGAAAGAGGTTCTGAGTAACCTCCAAGGCCACAGAACTAGAGCTCCTTATCTCCCAGGTGCAGAGGAAGCACCAAAGAAGCTTGTTAAAATGCAGATTCTGAGTTCTGATTCCTTGGGTCTGAAGTGGAGCCCAGGACTTTCAAGATCCACAGAATCTCTTCCAGCACAGGAGGTCTGTGGGTGACACTCTGAAGAAGGCCACCTGAGGGACCAGGAACACCCAGGAGTGGGAGGCGGAGCCCACCAGGGAGGAGCACAAGGAAGAGAAGAGGAGGGTTCCCCAAGGCAAGCGTTCAGAAGGGAGGACAAATGTGGAGGAGGGGATGGGTGAAAAAGAGGTTCAGAGACCCCCCAGAATCCCACATCCTGGAGGATCCTAAAGTTAAAGCTCTTTATACAACTCAGAAATCTCACATTTCCAGAGACCAGTCAGGCCACATCTCAAATGTGAGCAGTATGGGAATAGCAAAAGCTGTTTGTTGCCCTTTTAATTCTTTTTCTTAGAATTATTTTTACTCTCTTAACCAAAATCTGTCTCCCTTTATTTTTCTATCTTATCCCCAGAGAAAAAGAAAACTTAGAAAACTAATTAATGTATGACTGATTTATATCCCTTCATCTACCTAGAGATTTTTTTAACTTATTTTTCAATCCAGAATCTAATCCGGGATCATGAATTGCATTGATTTTTTTCAAAGACATATTTTAAAATATAACTGGAGTGAATCCCTAGTTGGTCAAATGCCAGAGAAGAGAGAGAGGGAGATGGCAGCCTTGCCCTGCTAGGCCTGGCCTGGGGTTCTGCCCTCATGTCCAGCCCCATCCCTAATTGTTCAGGTTTTTCCTCAGCCTCGCCCTCTGCCCTCTGCTCCTCTCATTTTCTTCCTCTCGGATACTTCCAGTGTCCTAGAGCACGCCAGGTGGCCGAGAAGATGGAGCAGCCCACCAGGGATGCTGCCTGGCCACTGCCTCTGGGAGCTCTACCTGGTCCTACAGACAGGCTGTCTGTCCTGTCCTCACCCGGCTCTTCAATGAGCATGAAGTGGAAGCACTCAGTGGTGCTCAACGGGGCACAGAGACTAATCAAAAGGAAGAGATTTCAAGTAAGTAGACAAACCCAGGAGTGAAAATTAATGAGATAAAAGCTCTCCTGCCGGAAAATAAATGAGGTGCAAAGGGATCAACCAGGAAACATGAATCAGCAAACCACTTCTAGACGATCCCAGTCCAGTCTTGCTGGTGCTGGGAGCCTCTCCGCGGCAACTCCAGGACTCCTCATCTGTTCCCACCTGCCCCTCCTTATCATCGCACCCACATGCTTTGGCCTTCTGGAGAAGCCTAAGCCCCACTTGCTGATCCTGGGATCTGACCTTGAGTCCACATCAGTTCTCGCTCCCTGACTATGGTGGCCAGGGGCCACATCTCTGTGTCTCCATGGCCCTCTGTCATGCAGTTCAGATGCCGCTGGTCAGGGACTGCCTGGGCCAGAAGTCTTAGTATGTGGGTGCTCAGCTCCTGCCAGACCGCAAGCTCCTGTACTGTCACCAAAGCTCCTGTACTGTCACCAAAAAACTTTAAATCTATTTGAATAATGATAAATGCTTTGGAGTCAGACCTGGCTTGAAATTCCCAGGGATGTATGACCTTGAGCCAGTTTCTAATCTTCTCTGAGTCTCAGTGTCCTTATCTGTAAACTGGGACCATAAGATCTCATGCAATTATGGTGAAAGTTAAATGAATTAAGTTATGCAAAGAACTCAATCCAGTGTCTGGTACATTAGAAACTTTCAACAAATATATGTTCTCTTCCCCTTCTTCATTTTTGAATCTCCAAAGCCTAAAATATGTTGCCGGCAATTTTATGCAAATTATAATGGCTTATAATTACATGACTAATTCACAGTCATCATAGGACAATCAGAAAATATGGAGAAGTAAAAAGAAGATAGAAAATCTTATGTAAATTTCAAATCCAAAGATACTGTGTATAAATTGGTACACATCTTTCAAAGCTTTAAAAATACATAAATATTCATTATAACACACTGCACACGGTGCTTTCTTTTTTTTAAAGATTTTATTTATTTATTTCGAGAGAGAGAGCATGCATACGTGCAAGCGGAGCAGGGGAAGCAGAGGCAGAGGGAGAGGGAGGGGTCATTCTTACACTCTTCCTCTACACAACAACAGCACATTCTGTGATAATTATTTAGCTGCCAGTAAAGATAATTTTTCGACTTGTTATTTCATTTTAAAACAACTAAGAACTTTTTCAAAAAAGGGTACTGTTTAGGAAGGAATCTCAAGCAGACTCTGAGCTGAGCGTGGAGCCAGACATAGAGTTCCATCTCCCAACCCCACAAGATCATGACCCAAACCCAAACCAAGAGCCAGACGCTCAACTGACCAAGCCACCAGTTGTCCCTACACAGTGATTTATAATCTGGTTTGCTATGTGAAAATATATGACAAACATCTTTCGCTGTCCACAAAGTGATTGATGTAACATTAGTCATCATGGCCGCAGAGTGATCTCGAATGGGGATGTGTCTCCACTTACTCAGCCAGTCCCCTACTACTGAGCATGTGGGTCATTGGCAATTGTTTCACTGATTCTAAGCAATTGTTCTGATGAACAAGTTGTAAATCTCCACTGTCACTCTTTTTTTTTTAAGCTTTTATTTATTTATTTGACAGACAGAGATCACAAGTAGGCAGAGAGGCAGGCAGAGAGAGAGGGAGGGAAGCAGACCCTGCTGAGCAGACAGCCGGGTGCTGGGCTCATTCCCAGGACCCTGAGATCATGACCGGAGCTGAAGGCAGAGGCTTAAACCACTGAGCTACCCAGGCACTCCGAAATTTTTTTTTAAGATTTTTTTTTATTTTTTTGACAGAGATCACAAATAGGCAGAGAGGCAGGCAGAGACAGAGAGAGGGGGAAGCAGGCTCCCCGCTGAGCAGAGAGCCTGATGCGGGGACTCTGGGACTCAATCCCAGGACTCTGGGACCATGACCTGAGCTGAAGGCAGAGGCCCTAACCCACTGAGCAACCCAGGTGCCCCTGGTATTTTTTTTTTTTAAGATATTTTTATTGACAGAGAGAGAGCGCGTGCACACAAGCAGGGGGAGCAGCAGGCAGAGGGAGAAGCAGGCTCCCCCCTGAGCAAGGAGCCCAACGCGGGGCTCAGTCCCAGGACCCTTGGATCATGACCTGAGCAGAAGGCAGACACTTAACTGATTGAGCCCCTTATCTAGGCTTTTTAACCACAACATTTTACAAGGGCCACTGTTTTTACCAAGCACATGAGTTGTACTAGATACTAGTTCAAGTTGAAGGCCAAACAACCATGAGAAAATAAAGGTCAGACTACCACAGCAATTCCACGTGGAGAATGAGAAGAAAGAGATCAAGAAGGCTCCCTTCCTTCATCCTCAGTATACTCGAAAGCCCCATTACCTAAGCCTTTGTTTTTTCCCCTACTGCGTTAGAAAAACTCAGTGCTTGCCTCACCAAGCAGGGGTGAATTTAATGTACTTGATTCCTTGAAAATCTGACTCATTTAGGCCCAAGAACCAATTTATTTCCTGATTCACACACCCTGACCTCTTTCTCCCCTCGAAATCCAATCTAAAATGGGTACCAGGAACTCACACTTGTCAAGCCCCATTTTGCACCTGGCTACTACCTGCCCAGGCTTGTGGCTGTACTCCTTGGGGCTTTTCTAACACAGACCATCGTGGGACTTGGCCACATCCACAGAGAACACGTGCAAGCTCAAAGAATTAGGAAGGATGCAGAAGGACCCTCCTGCTGGTGGCTCCTGGTGGATAAGCAAAGGCCACCTGTGGCCTGCTCACATTTTCATGCCACACAGAGTTGGAATCACCTTGCGGTGGAGGTTGTTAGTGAGTCTCCAGGAGTTTGGTTCCTACTGAGTTCAGAGCCTGACCTTCCCCTGAAAGCTGTGTTCTTCCTCCAGCCCTTTCTGACCGGCCACATGGGCTTCCACTGAAGTCACTGCGACAGTTTCTGTTCCTGTTATAGTGTCTTCTCATTACAGCAACTCCCTGGAAAATGCCAAGTTTCATGTTTCTTTCTACCCATTGCAACACAAGCTGCTTCTCAGCAACAAATGGGAGGGGAGCAAGGGCAGGAAGAAAATTTGCTTCAGTTTTCCAGCTAAATTCCACTCCCTTCATGAAATGTTTTCGGACTATTCCTGCCAGTGGGTCCTTGGGTCACATCCCTCCCCCGCTTTCCAGCTTCTCTGACCTTCTAGAACATTGCTGGTCTCCACCAGCCATTCACGAAATGCCTTGTTTGTTTCATTGCTGATTGACATGTGAATGCTGCCTTGTCTCCTTGACCAAATCGTGCATTTCTAGAGGGCCGGTACTGTATTTTAAGATATTTTCATATCTCCCTCCAGGTCAGAACATAGGGTTATGTGCCTTCCTTGATCACCCTATTTAAAACTCCAAATGAGTCACCCTTAGCCATCCAACAAAATAAATATGACATTTATTTTGTTTAATATCTGACCCTATCAAATCTTAGTCTAGAAAACAGGTATTTTTGCTTGCTGAAAAAACTGAAGTTTTTTCCAGCATTTAGAACAGTGCCTCGCATATAATGAGTATTCAATAAATATATGTTAATTAAGGGATGAATAATGTGAAAAACTAAAATTATACAGCTGTATTTATGGAAAGAGGATATTTTTCCATTTCAACTCTTCGAGTATTTTATGTATTGCTCCTTATGAATTTCAGAAGAAGTTCTTTAGGCTCTCAAACCTATTTTATTTCTTTACTACTAGCTCAGGAAACCCTAAGATAGAGAATAACTACCAGTACTTAACTGGGCTTTTCCTATACACCAGTAACTATTTATATTCTCATTTAAGTAATACTCCTCTCCCTCAGGTGTCTGGGTGGCTCAGTGGGTTAAGCCTCTGCCTTCAGCTCGGGTCATGATCTCAGGGTCCTGGGATTGAGCCCCGCATCGGGCTCTCTGCTCAGCAGAGAGCCTGCTTCCCCTCTTTCTCTGCCTGCCTCTCTGCCTACTTTTGGTCTCTGTCTGTCAAATAAATAAATAAAATCTTAAAAAATATATTCCTCTCCCTCATTGATACTGTTAAAACCATCATTTTACTGATGAGGATCTGAATCTTCTAGAAGGTAAATAATTTGCCTGGTTCTCCTAGCTAGTAAATGGTGAAATCAGGACTTGAACCCAGGCCATTCTGATTAATGACGACTCTGCTTTCCTGCCTTAATAGAATCCAGGCTTCCAGCATAATCCTTGAGCTTCCTCCCCTAAGATCTTCCAGTCCTGGCCAGCCCAGCCTAGCCCTTCCCAGGATGAGAGACCAAGTCTTGGGGTTGCCAGGAAGGGTTGAAAGACACAGCTACTACCCAAAGAGCTAACATAGATAGGGTAAATGTATGGTGGGGAAAGCAATGGAAGAAACAACAGCAGTAACAGTTCCTGATCACCGTGGTTTCTTCTTTAGATGCTGATGGACAATTTTAGCTGCACCAGGAACATTAACCAAAATGGAAATGACTATGGATAAAGCAGGTTTTGGGCAGAGAGAGAATTAAGTTTTGGTCCTCTTGAATTTGAGATATATGTTCAGTACTCAAGGGTAGATGCTGTGTACACAATAGGATCCACAAGTCTGAAGTTCAAGCAAGAGGGCTAAAGATCTTAATTTGTGAGTCAACAGCATCATGGAACCTTGTCTAATACAAACGCCACAGGACAACCAAATGTGCTTCTAGGCCAGCAGAGCCCCAGTCCTGAAGACTGTGTCAAATGTTTTAGAAAGGTTGATGAGTGCCATGTAGAGATTTCACTGTTTCCTGTGTTGCTGCAGTGGGTACATTAAAAAGCTCAAATTTGCCGTATCTTCTTCTCACTGGGGTCTCAGTGGGCGACTGTGTGTGTGTGTGCAATCAGTTGCAATTGTTCAGTGATTGAAATGGTTCATTCTAGAGATTGCCTCTGGGACTCCCTTTTCCATGGACTTTCATGGCTGACCAAGGCACTTATAAACAGACACATTCTTTTTGGATATGTTAAAACTATAATCCAGGCCTGGGATACAATTCCACTCTTTTCAGTGATTTTGTGTGTTTCTGATCTGAAGCCTAGACACCAATTTCACACTGTGGTTTGTGGGCCCTCTGATTCCCTTTCCTTTAATATTCTGGGCATAGCATACAACACCTTCACTAACTACTCAGTCAGCATGCATCCTATCCCTGCCCCAGTCATGCAGACAGAAATTACAGAGAGAAGGGGCTCAAGAAGCACCGCCAGAGCTCGGAGGTGTCAGCATGGGATATCTAAAAAATACTGACAGAGGCATAAAAAGATTTTTTAGCAACACTGAGAACCCAGCTGAGGTTGGAAATCATAAATTTGTTCTGGAACCAATCAGCCTGGTTGTGGAATTTTCTCTAGCTGAATTCTCACAGAGAAGACAAAGAGTAGGGCCACTTCAGGTTGGGATATGGCCTGACAGGTGCATAGGGAGAGCAAGTGGTGGGTCACTGATGAGAATGTAGCTAGTGGGTCCCAGGATGGACAGGGAGGGCAGAAGGCAACAGAAAAACTGATACCCAGAGTGTCCCAGCTCAGAAAGGCTGTGGGTGAATGCTCGAGGATCTCAAGGGTACAGAGCATGGGGAAACCTAGGAAATGAGAGTCTACGACAAAGGACACTCATGCGGCTGGACACTCTCATGCCAGATATGGCTCAGTCCCTCAACTGCCACACCGCCTTCCTCAAGCAAGACAGTGCCTTCCTACAGAATCCTCCTTGGAGTCGATACCATACCCTGCCCCTCAGAGATCATCAGATATCAGGGCTACATGAAATTTCAGTTTCTCAGAAACAACACAGCCTGTCCAGGAGACTCTCTACAGTTTCATCTTTTATTAAAATGACACTGGGGTACCTCAGAACATCAAAGGCATAGCTGAAGAATTAAGTCTCAAGAGAGCAGGAACCAGAAAAACTTGGACCTCAGGGACTAGAACCAGGACTCAGTCACCATCAGGACACTTACCCTCTCTTTAGCTTCCTTCTCACCCTTGCTCCTTCTTTCCCTCTTGAAGAAACTTAAGAGCTTAGACTCTGGAACCCGATATCTGGCATTCTAATCCTAGCTCGGCTCTCCCATTTACCAGCTGAATGATCTGAAGAAATTTATTTATCCTTTCTGTGCCTCAGTTTCCTTGTGGAGATAATAATAGGCCCTACCTCATGCAGCTGCTGCAGTCATAAATAATTTGATACTTGTACAGCACATGGAAGAGTCCCTGGCCCCTCAGGCTCTGTCTCATCAAGAAGAGTTTGGACCCTAAGGTGTTAATCAGCAATTTGCCCCCAAGGTTAAAGGTAATAAACTGGGGTCCCATTCAGGCCACCAGTGGGATCCACAGGGATCACCCTCATCAACGGGGTGGAGAGGCAGTAGGGGATGTGGCCCTACTCACAGTCAGACAGGAGACATGTCATTTTGTTAGGAGTAGGGTAATCTATTCCAAACCTTGATATTTACTCTCGGACTCTATGCTTGCTCCCCTTGGTCATCAGTAGGTAACCATACCTACTATGTCAAGGGAACTGGGCATCTTTCCCTCTGCTCTCTACATCCCTAGCCTCTCCAACCACTCCTTCTCCATGTCCTTTGAATGTTCCTCCCTCTTTGTCCACCCATCCTTGAACAACCCATCTCTCCCTAGGTTCCATTCCCTCTTCACCTTGAAGCTTCCCTGGGCAACTTTATCTACCGTTAAGGTTTTGAGCACGCTACGCAAGCTAATGATTTTCAAATCTATATCCATCGGCTTAGTCCTCTCTTCTGAATGTCAGGTTATCCATCCATCCGACAGCCCAGGCATCATCTTCACTTGGAGCCCCTTGAAACACTAACAACTTGGCATGTGGGTTTAGGAGACAGCTCTTAAGGACAATAATGGAGAACAGTTAAAGACACTAGAGGTGTCTGATCCACAGGGACAACTCAGATGGATTGTGGTAGTAAATGGGGCCATGGTGGGCAACTGGGAAAGGAACTGGAGATATCCTGGAGATATCCTGGATGGACCCCAAGGGGTCAGATGCAGACCAATGATTGGAAAATTAGAGAAGACAGATCTCAGCTGAAGCTAAAAAAGACCCTTTGGAAGTCAGAGTGGCTCGAAGGTAGACTCAGCTGCCTTAGAAGGTTTTGAGACCTTGGTTACTTAAAGCATTCAAGCACCAGGCTTTAAATTCCTTCTGACTGCAAGATTCTGTGAGAAAGCAAAACAGAGCTTATGAAGACTTGACCAAATGAAGTAAAACCTGGTCCTACTGGTTCTGGCGCCAAATGGACGTTGGTTTACTGGCTGTAATCCCCAGTCACGTGAAATGGAAATAATAGCAGAGACAATTTAGGAGAGCTGAAGGGTAGAAGAAATTGCATGAACTCTCAAGTGGGGAAGGACTGATAGTCAAAGAATCTCACTGCAACCTGACTCTCTTGGAGGTATTTGCACTTGGCTCTATTTTTATGCAAATACTCAGTTGATGTGGAGTCTACCTTACCCATACTGCATCGGGACCTCTGAATTAAAGTTCTGTTTCAACAAACCTAACCAGGTATTGTTTGAGGCAAGAGCCTTGAATCTGGGTGGAACATAAAGGCCTGACCTTGGAAGCACTTTTGTGCCTGAGTCTACAGATCTCTCTGCCTTCTGTGTGAAAGATGGAAGACTTGAACTACTGTGGGAAAAAGAATGGTTCCCACTTGCAGCCAGCTCCATGTACCTTCCCACGATAAGACAAGACCCCAGCTCTAGGATGCCTCCCTCCCTGCCCATCCCTGGGCCATCTCATCCCATAACATATAGTGTACTTGTGCCTTCTTGCTTACTGGCTTCCCACAACCTCTGTCTCCCTAGAGGTACAGGCTGGAGTGAAGCCAAGGAAGAGAAGGGGATGGCCAGAAGCTGGCATTTTCCATTTGTGCTCTGGATCCTGCAAATCCAAGGTTTGGATAGATATGAAGGAGAAGGAGGTTCAGTCTCTGGCCCCAATGAACATCAGGGACATAGAAAACCAGGTTTTAAAGGGGTGCCTGTGTTTCTCAATGGGTTAAAGCCTCTGCCTTTGGCTTGGGTAGTGATCCCAGGGTCCTGGGATTGAGCCCCGCATCAGGCTTTCTGCTTAGTGGGGAGCCTGCTTCCTCCTCCTTCTCTGCCTGCCTCTCTGCCTGCTTGTGATCTCTTTCTCTGTGTTAAACAAATAAATAAAACCTAAAAAAAAAGAAAGAAAGAAAGAGAACCAGGTTTTAAAGTAGGACTTGAACTGATATTGTTTCTTTTTTCTCTTTTAAGCCTGGATTCTAGAGCCAGCCTTCGATGTGCTCCTCTCCACTCCCTCTGCAGGACCACATCTCCCAGGCAGGAGGCACCAAAGTTCTGCCTCCTCAAAATGCTCTCCAGCTCAGCAAGTCCTCAATCTTCCATCTGAGTCCCATCCCAGGAGAGGAGGGGGGTGGTAAAAGGGTGCTGTCTCACTGCTCTGTGCCTCCATTTCTATGTCTGTCAAGTAGAAATCATTATAACTACCTCTCATGTCCCACAGAATCCCTTTGAGGATAAAATTAGAATTGACCACCTGATTGTCCAACATCCAAGGTTATTCTGAGCAATAGCCTCTCAAAGAGAAGTTCAGGGAAGAGCTAATTTGGGGTGAGAGACACTGATACACCAGAATATGCATCACACACTGGATGTGCCAAGTTTTTAAGTCGAGGCTGGTTCCCCATGTTACCAAGCACGCCTCAGAACTAATGGCCCTCAACTAACTCCAACCAGTGTTTACTCAGAAGACGGAACATAATTTAATATTAATCCACGCAGAATATAATCTGGGAAGATAGATTCCCAGCAAGGAATAATTCTAACTATGGGGAAATCGGCATACTTCTACTCTACTGATGGGATTGAAAAATGACACAGCCCAATGGAAGGCAATTTGGCAACATCCATCAAAACTCCATGTGCAGTTATCTTTTGACCTCACAAATGCACTGCTGGGCATTTATCCCACAGATACACCTACATTCCTACAAAGGATGTTGGTTTAGGGTTAGTTATGGCGGGCACAGGTTGTAAAAGCAAAAGACCAGAAATCATCCAGGGGTCTATAAACAGGAACTAGTTAAATATACCCTGGTACATCTTTACTTGCAATTTCTTAGAACAGAACACAGAAACTTTCTGTGCATTGCTGTGGAGAGATTCCCTCTATAGACTATGTTAGAAAGAGTGGGAAATAAGAATGTGTTTCAATATTTTTATTACAAGATTTGCTTGTATTCTCACAAAGAGACCCTAGAAGGATTATGTAAGAAATTAATAACACAAGTACGAGGGAGGGTTTTCAATGTACAATTTTTGCATTGTTTTTATTTTTAAATCATGTTACACTTTTAACTTGGCAAAAAAGAAATTAATAAAGGAAAAAAGAGACCCTCTAGAATGCATTGCAGAAGGGCAAGCGGAACCAGACTGGGCAGCAGAAAAGCATACTCAATCCTGGCTGGGCCTCTGGTGGCCCTGAGTTGCCCGAGCTGAAAGACAAGAGGGGTGGCTCTGTCTGTGGCCAGCCTCCCAGCCTCACTCTTCTTTAAATAAGAGCCTTTCCGGGATCATGCCCTGGTTTACATCACGGCTACCTTCTGTGCCCTCTCTCTTGGACAGATAAGTGCAAGTTAAGCGTGTTCAGCACCACTTTCCAGAGAACGCCCAGACTCTTACCATCCCTATTCAGTTATTCATCATTCTTGCATTGTATCTATCCATTGGCCATGCCCCTTTACTGCAGTCTTAGGCTTTATTCAAAGGCTTCTAAATTTACACTTTAACCTGGATGAATCCTTTTTACAAAGCAATTTGGTCATATAAAAGCTAAATCATAAAAGTTTAATCCAGCATCCTGTTTCTCGGGTAATTACCTTCAAAGTGACAAAGTCCAATTCTCATTCATTCATTTGGAGTTATTTCAGTTAAGTGTTGTAGGAATGTGGGTATAGGGGTAACAGAAGACTGGAGGCATGGGATATGGAAGTTGAGATGAGCTGGAGTGCTCTGCTGCATCACAAGACAGAGGGCAAGAGGGACCAGAGAAGGCAGTGGCTGTGCCTGGTGCTTTTCCATGCTACATGGATGGAAGCCCTGTGAGCTGAGCTCTGAGGATTGTCCAGGGAGATAGATGCATGGCATGAGAGGATGCAGAGAGGGGTGGGCTGAAGGCTAATGGGGGCTAGAGGAGCTCTATGACTATTAGGCACCAGCTCGAGTTTGGGTCTGGGCACAGCTATGGAGGTGGTGGCTCAACTGTCCCCTCTGGCCCAGTGCCTGACAGTGGTGTAGACAGTGTTGGTAGAGCCCACTGGGAAGCCCAGAGAAGCCAGGATCTCTGTTTTCTTCTTATTTTTCTTGAAATACCATTTTGTCCAGGGGCACCTGGTTGGCTCAGTTAAGTGCCAACTCCTGTTTTCAGCTCTGGTCATGATCTCAGGGTCTTGAGATCAACCCCCTGCATGGGGCTCCAGGCTCAGGGTAGTCTGCTCAAGATTCTCTCTCCCTCCCCCTTCACTCTGCCCCTCCCTCCCATCTACCCCCATGTGCTCTCCTCTCTCTCTCTCTCACTCTCAAATAAAGTCTTTAGAAAAAAAATTTTATCCAAAAACTTAAAATTTCTGAATTAAAAAAATCCATCCCATCATCCAAACATGAATCCTTTAATTTCTCTGTGTTTACGTCCAGGCCCTAACTGTAAGAAGTTACTTTTCTGGAAGTGGAATAGTTGAGTAGGCAAACTTCCACAGTTTTTATTTAACATTACTTTATAAGCCCGCTGTCTCAAGTCTTTATAATGGTTATTTAATGATTGAATTATATTCCATTGCAAAGACACACTCTGGTTTAGTTTACCACTTCCCTATTACCATGGAGTTCCTTGTACTTTTAGCTTCCCTATCCTTAAAATTTGTCCTTACATTGAATTCTGAGCAGGGGGGATAACTAGGTTAAAGGATATGAATGCATTGGACATCTTCATTACTTTCTTACTTTTTTCCCTCTACCGACTTTATCCTGTCTCCTGTCCTGGAGTTTACTAATCCAATCAGGCAGATTATCTCATTGTGTCTGTCCACACCTCTTGCTCAGTATTTGGGGTGGAGGCATTGTTTTCTTCTGTACTTGAATAAGCTTTTTTAAACTTGAGTTTAAGTTACCATGGCTACTGTTTTTATTTAAGAAGGAATGCTTATTCATTATAAAACTCAGAATGTCTTTTATAAATTTTTGTGTAATCTATCACATTGACATATATAATCTTATTGTTTTCTCATTTATCTAAATTCTTTTTAAAATTTTCTATTATTGTCTATCAATCTTTTTCTTTATCATTTTTTTCTGTAGCTTCAATTCTTATAAAGTTATTCTCCATCATTGAAATGAGGGCTCTACTCTTTGTTAGGTTTTCCATGACTTGATTTAGATGTTTAATAAGCTGTTAGGCCTGGAGTTTACTTTAGTGTGTGGTGTGAGGGCCCTGGGAAGGAGCAGAACCCAGTCTTGATTAGCTGTATTTATCTTATAACTATATTCTAATGTATACAGTCCCACTTCTGGGAAGTCAGTTCAGCAAACTATCTAGCGGGAGGAATTATTTTTAGGCTAACCAGTCAACGAACACGTTGCTTTACAAAACCAGGCTTCCATTTCTCCAGCTCTGAGTCCTGATTTACCCTTCTGTATTTCCTACAGCAACTAGTCTCTTGCCTTCCATGTGGCAGTTGTTTATCCAACCTGATTTGATAGCAGAATGAAACAAACAGCCCAGAGCTGTTGTCTAAAAGAATCATCCAGGGGCACCTGGGTGGCTCAGTGGGTTAAAACCTCTGCCTTCAGCTCAGGTCATGATCTCAGGGTCCTGGGATCAAGACCAGTGTCAGGCTCTCTGCTCAGCAGGGAGCCTGCTTCCTCCTCTCTCTCTGCCTGCCTCTCTGCCTACTTGTGATCTCTATCTGTCAAATAAATAAATAAAATATTTTATAAATAAATAAAAGAATCATCCAGAAGCTGAAGGGTACCATTTTTAACCAGTAGGACCTATCCCCACCATTCAGTCTTTCCCAGGGTCTTATTAGGGATCGAATGGGAATGCCAGCAAAAAGGGGCAGAGGGGCATGGCTAACAGGGCAGGACTGTGGAGCAGACACCCTTGACTTGGAATTCTGCATCTACCACTTCCTACCTAGCAGGGGTTCTTAAGCAAACTGAGGTCTGGGTTCCTCATCTGTAAAGAGAATATGAAGAGCTCCTGGTATGGCCAAAATAAGGGTCAGCAATAAGCCACAGCACTCAGCCTGGTGCCTGGCCCCGGGAAGGGGCTCCAAGTGTGGCCACCGTTATCATCTTCCCTGCCTCCATTATGGCCAGGACAATCTAAGTGCATAACCCTTGAGGCTGAAGGGTGTGCACTGTGACTAAAAGGCGTGGGTATCAAGAAGGAAGCACGAAAGGATCCAGCCAGCACTTGCCCGGCGGCGGGAGGTGGGGGGGCGACACATAGGTGCAGGAGTCCCAGTCCTGACTGGTTTTGCTTGCCACGGATGTTTTGTCAAATGCCGGAGTAGATCATTGCCCAGTTATCTAAGCTCTGGTTATCTGAGTCAGAGTTTATCTGCCTACTTATCTCTCTCTAAAATGCTGAACACTTCCCAATTCATTCTTACACACAC
>ML096320.1:12900-23331 GCA_003697995.1 Taxidea taxus jeffersonii | reverse complement strand
ATATATAACTGGAAAAATCACAAACTACAGTTTCAATGACAGATTTCATCACTTATAAAAGGTGGAGCCTGGGGGTGCCTGGCTGGCTCAGACTAAGAGCATGTGACTCTTCATCTCAGGGTTGTGAGTTTGAGCCTTACGTTGGGTATACAGATTACTAATGAAAATAAAACTTAAAAATAAAAAAAGGTGGACCCTGAAAACAGAATATCCTGCTTATATATACAAATGCCATTTGGCAAGCAGACTTCTGGCAATAGGGGTTCCAAATTGTCAGCTATATTGTGGGATAAACAAAATCTGGTCATTGGCCACTGTTTCTAATATTATTATTATTATTTTAAAGATTTTATTTATTTATTTGGCAGAGAGAGAGAGATCACAAGTAGGCAGAGAGGCAGGCAGAGAGAGAGGAGGAAGCAGACTCCCTGCTGAGCAGAATGCCTAATGCAGGGCTTGATCCGAGGACCCTGAAGATCATGCATGACCTGAGGTGAAGGCAGAGGCTTAATAACCAACTGAGCCACCCAGGTGCCCCTCTAATATTATTTATATGGGAAAATACACTCTGAGTTGAAATAAACTAATTAGAAGTACTGTTTGGGAATGAGAAATCTATTTGTAAATTGCGGACTTTTCTCAACGTTAAAAGGCACACTTACTTGCATGCTGAAAGTAATGCAGCGGTGGTAAAAAGTGGCCTGGATAAGTCGAGATCCAACTGCTGTGTTTGTGGAAGACTGGATTCATAGCTAAGGGAAAGCAGTGTTTGCGGAACTGTTAAAAAATATTATTTCAGAGACACTGAAAATGTAAATCAGAATTTATAAGCTATTTAAATGTATGAAATAATGCATTATGTCACCTTACCATATTAATTATTTTTTAAGACTGAATATAAAACATCAGATAATTCTGCTTTATGTGTCAGTATAAATTTTCAATTAAGTTTCTTTATGCTTCATACCTTTGCAATATCTTTGAAGCCATGTTCACTGCTTCTGTACAGCTAAACTGTACAGCTAGGTCTCTTATTCCAATATTTGATTTCAGGCCCAGTAAACACTCGAAAGATTTAAGACAGCTCTGATACATCTTCTTGTTCAAACCAGAAAGTTTAATTAAATAAGCCTTTGAAAGAAAAAAATGCACCAATCATAAAAATCATAATCACAATCATTCTACATATTGGTGCCCTTAAACACTTGTTTAGTATGTCAACTTTACAAAATTAATTAATTCTCTGGTAAGTGGCTCTATCTAAACATTTAGCTTCATTTAGTCAAGTCAGTAATCACATCAAGCAGAGCTGAGTACTGCTCTCAAGGGGCTCACACTAGACAGTCATGCATAAGCACAGATAATTTAAAAAACAAGTGTTACTACAGCCAAGCTGTGAATAAAAACACAGGAGACACATACATGGTCATCTGTTTTTCATTGAAAATGTCAATGTGCAATTCACTGGGAAAAGGAAGGAGGGAAGTAGTGGGAGTAGAGGTGGGAAGGATGAATGTGTGCAGGGAAAGGGAGAAGGAAACTGGGAAACAGAAGGATGAACAACTGAGGGAAAGCAACACTGCCTGGGAGGGGAGGAAGGAAATCTTCATAAAGGATGTAACAGCAAGGCAGGGTCATGTAAGACAAATAGGAGCTTATCAGAAAAGAAATGCAGGTAAAGAAAAAAGTTGCATTTACAAAGCTGTAAGTCATTAAAGTTCATGGTCTGTTAAGTAAATAGTGTAGCTTGAGGTTAGTGTTCAAGAGAAGCTGGAGAAGTTGACAGTAATGGGGAGCCAACCCACTGGGAGCTAATGGTGTTTTTAATGCCATCATTTAATGTGATATGCACTGTTAAGTGTGTTATATACAGTATATGGTTTAATCCTCACAATCTAGGTGAAATGGATATTTTTATCCCCACTTTATGAATGAGGAATCTAAGCTCACAGAGCTAGTAACTGGTGGTATTGAAATCTGGTCTCAACATCTAACTCTTCTTGACTCCTAGCTTGTGCTCTGGACCACTGTGATACTAGAAGAAAAACACACATTAGTTTTAAAGCATGCACTTTAGGAAGATGCTAGCAGCAGCATGAAAGATGGTCTTGAGTAAAGAAAGAGGTGGCCAAAGAAACTAGATAGTAAAGGTAATTTACTGCAACTCGACAAAAATGATTTTAAAATTAATCTAGAATAATTATATATGATAATAGCCAAGAAAATTCTAAAATACAAGAGTTTTGAGTCTAGTCCAACCAGAAATTAAAATGCATAATTTTCAAAGTTACAGAGGATTATTTAGACATTCAACAGGACCTACTTACTCTGTCCAAGGGGCACTTCATACAGGAAGCTGCAAGGTCCAGACACATGACTGCATTGCTGGTTTCTGTGGTATGTGCAGACAGGCTATTACAGTTCACCTGGGACAGCCGCAAGTACTCCTCAGCTTTCCTGGTTATAAGGGCAATATGCTCACTAAAACTTTTCCAGACGTTTGCCTAACATTTTGGTCAACAATGAATACAGCAGGATAGATTTCATTCTGGGCCCAATTCCTAGGCAAGTTTATGTGGGGATCCGAACGAGAAGCACATCCTTTGGGGATGTGGAGCAATGTTTTGTAACACAGAACCAGCCCTGACTTCAGATTCCACTGTGCCCAAGTATATTTAAGGAAAAGTAAGTTATTCAATTTCTTTTCTTTCTTTTTTTTTTAAATTTTATTTATTTATTTGACAGAGACCACAAGTAGGTAGAGAGGCAGGCAGGCAGGCAGAGAAAGAGAGGGGGAAGCAGGCTCCCCACCGAGCAGAGAGCCCCACTCGGGGCTCAATCCTAGGACCCTGGAATCATGACCTGGGCCGAAGGCAGAGGCCCCAACCCACCGAGCCACCCAGATGCCCCTCTTTTTCTTTCTTTCTTTTTAAATTTTTTAAAGATTTTATTTATTTATTTGACAGAGATCACAAGTAGGCAGAGAGGCAGGCAGAGAGAGAGAGCAGAAAGCTGGCTCCCTGCAGAGCAGAGAGCCCGATGCGGGGCTCCATCCCAGGACCCTGAGATCATGACTCGAGCCAAAAGCAGAGGCTTCAACCCACTGAGCCACCCAGGCGCCTCTTTTTTTTTTTTTAAGATTTTATTTATTTGACACAGAGAGAGAGAGAGAGAGAGAGGAAACACAAGCAGGGGGCAGTGGGAGAGGAAGAAGCAGGATTCCCCCTGAGCAGGGAGCAGAACTCGGGACTCGATCCCAGAACAGTGGGATCATGACCTGAGCCGAAGGCAGATGCTTAACGACTGAGCCACCCAGGTGCCCCAGTTCCTCAATTTCTTAAAACAAAAAGCCACCTGCTTTCATCCTTTCATTACTGGGACAAACATAAACTATCAGATGCTGGCAATTATACCAGGGTATAACCTTCTTCCTTTCTTTACCCGTTCCTCTAAATCAGTGGTACTCAAACTATGATGTACAAGATAATCACCTTGGGGCTTGTATAAAGAGATTGCTGAGTCCTATTCTCAGAGTTTCTGATCAGTAGGCCAGAAGTGGGACCCAAGAATTTGCATTTTTAACGAGTGCCAAGATAATAGTGATGTTGCTGGTCCAGTAACCAACCACACTTTGAGAACGTCTGTTCTAAATGATTACGGCGTTCAGGTCTTACTTCAACTCTTTCAACAAGTCCTTTCCTTCCCTTCCCTTCCCTCATTTAACTGAACAGCAAGGCATCGGCCTACTCTTGTTCACACTTCAGCCACAATTGCTTTATTTCTAACCCTGGATTATGCAAAGGGCTTATGCACAAGCTATCCCTCTTCCCACATCTTCCCATGGCTGGCACCTTCTATCAGTCGGGTCTCAGCACAAGCGGCAGCCCCCTCCGAGGCTGTTCTAAGATTTTTTTTTTCAAATTTTTGTTTAAATTCTAATTAGTTAACACACATTTAGGAGGTGGTTGTTTTTAAGGAGAAGCAGCCGCCAGAACGCGTTCTGTGCTCCTCCCTTCCTGGACTCGGCACACCACCGAATTTCGTTTCCCTCCTAGTTCTTGGCGTATATTTACTGTATAGTGACCTCCAAGAAGGTCTGTACCCCGTCTATGTGGTTCACCACTATAAACAGATCCCCAGGAAGTATCTGCGAAACGACCGGAATTTCGACTTTCCCCGTCCTACCACCGTGCATCCCAGAGCCAGTTGTCCCCAGGGACGTCTACAATCGCCTCTTCTTGCCAGTTCATATAGGCCCACTGCCCGGACGTTCTTCTTGAAACAGGGCCTGATCTCACCGGGCTCCAGAGTCCCCCCTCACTTGGCGCCGCCGCCCGTCACGCGGGCCTCGCCTGAGGGGTCCAAGGCCGCTGAGGCCTGCGCCGCCAGACCCACCTCAACACATCTTGCTCGGCGATACCCAAGCGTGCCGCTAAACACCGGACCAGCCCCGACTCCATGGCGCAGAGAACCACTCGCGGGAACCGCTGCAGCGCGACGAAACTCGCGCGCAAATGCCGCGCCCGCCAGTGAGGGCCAGGTCCCACCTCTCTGCTGCATCTGGATTGGCTGGGACGAGAAGTCGCGACCGCTCCGCAAATCAAGCCTAGTCTTCCTTTTGCTCATGCGCACCACGACTGCACGCTCCTGGGCGGATGAACTCGAACCAGCGGCTCCCCGTTCTTCCATTTCTCCCGTCTTGACACAGGCGATGTCTTTACTTCCTGTTGGCTCCATCCTGCCGCCGAGGGATACCCTGCTACTCTGCACCTTCCCGCCCTCTCTCACACACTGGGGAGAGACTGGCTGGCACCCAGGTCCGTCAGTTCACGATAAGGGGCAAGAGCCAATAAACACGCGAGACTTGAGTTCCTAGAAGCGGGCCAATCGAAAAGCCGCCAGCGGGTTCCGGGGGCGGGGCTAAGGAGGGCGGGGTTTGAAGGGGCCGCAGCGTCACCTGACCGCGGGAGGCTCCGCGCGGGGTGGGGTGCTGCTTGCTGCAGGCTTAGGGGAGTCGCCATGGTGAGTGTTGAGGTGCTGCGGATCCTGGGCCGACCCTTCTCCCAACCCTTGCGCTCTGCCACCGTCCTGGAGCCTTGCGGGTGGAGTTGGTGCCCCGCTGCCCAATCGGGGCTAAGACCAGCCGAGCTTGGCCTGCGGGATGAGGACAGGCCGGGGAAGGCCGCAGGCGGGCTGATCCGACGGGGTGGGCGGCGGCTCCTGATCGCGGCGGTTGCCCAGGAATGGGATGGCCTTTCTGAAGGGGTGTCTCGGCCTGTAGGCTCTGAAGTCGGTGGAGGCCTACCGCGCCTTTGAGTGGAGTCGGCCACCGCCGCGCCTTGAGGGGACAGGTCTGAGAGTCTGGCTGGGTCGGGGGCGTGCGGAGGGCCAGAGACTCGGGGAGGCGTCGGGACCCGCCCACGGGTTGCTCTCTCGCCGGCGTGCTTTTCCACCTTTGTGCCTGATAGTGCTCTGTTGGCCCCACGCCCTTATCTTGTGCAAGAAATACCTGCTGGAGGGTCCAAACGGTGCCCTGGTCTTTTTCGGGCTCATAGGCCCCTTCCACTGCGGTGTCCCCGAATTCTAAGGACTCGCTTACGTGAATTTCCTGGAAGTACTTAGGCTATCTGATATCCATTAATTCTGACAGAGAGAAAGGAGACTTTGTTTCCTTTAGTATTTGTTCGTTGGACACCCTGGTTCTCTTATTTGTCTCCCCATTGATGAAATCCAGGTATTTTATTTGCTTGAAGTAGGCATTCGTTCTCGTTAGTGCCTCTTCGTGATGGCAGCAAATCGTGGTGTGGCTGTTGGCCTGTAGACTTGAACTTCCTCAAAATGTGAATCTCTGTGCCTAGTTTCCACAAAGGCAGTTGTCACTTGCATTTCATTGGCTTTTGACATAGTCTGCAGTGTATAAGTAATGTTTTTGAATGTTGGTGTATTGTATGGCAATTTTAATTATCTCATTATTCACTTCGTGTAGACAGGTTTCTATAAATCTGTAAGCCTGGAAACAGGCTTCACTTTAGATGTGTTAATGCCAGAAAGTAGAATTAAATATTTGACATGTACTGCTTTCATATACTATATTGCCATACAAGATGATTTTGTTTATTTCTCAGAATTTTTACGATTGGGAAGTGATACAAGGACAGTGTAAAAATTTAACTAGGTTTTGTCTGTTTCTCTACATTTATGAATTGATATTTGCAGTATTTTATAATGGAAAGTACTTAACTGATTTGCTATACGCCTGTTCTGTGCTGGATGAATTAATTTGGAGTAATGAGCAGTCCTGTCCTCAAGAACATTTTTGAGAAAGGAAACTTGGTTATCAGTCTTGTCATGGTCACTGTTTCTGTGACTTGGGCAGGTCATTCAGTCTTCTTTGAGTCTCACTTTTTGCATCTGAAAAGAACTGTTGGCTTCTTTGGCCCTTCCCAGTCCTAATATTCTGGGATCCAATTCATCAGACATCTTGTATGCCTTCTAATATCATGGACTGTGCTGGGCAGTGGAAACAAACATAGTTCTCGCTGTCAAATAGCTAAGAGTCTATGGAGGGAGATATGCTTGTGGAACTTAATGTAATACAGTCTGATGATTGCTTTATTAATGCTGTCAACTCAGTGTTTTGGGGTCATGGAGGGAGAGAGTTCTACACCAGGCGGGGGGGGGGGGCTGAAAAAGACTGCAGAAAGTAACATGTGAACTGATACAGAGAAAGGTAAGCACAAATTCTTCAGGTGGAGGGGTGCCTGGCTGGCTCAGTCAGGTAAACGTCTGCCTTTGGCCCACCTCATGATCCAGGGATTGAGCCCTGAGTTGGGCTCCCTGCTCAGTGGAGTTTACTTGTCCCTCTTCCCTTACCCTTAATTGTGTGTGCATTCTCTCTCTCTCTCAAATAAATAAATAAAATTTTAAAAAGGAAAAAATTCTCCAGGTGGAGAAGAAAAAGTGTTGCCTATACTGGGAGAAGTAAATATTCATGGTGTGTACCATAGTATTCTTGGGGAAATGTATTGGTATATGAAGTTGGAGCCAGTTTTGTGTTTCAGAATGTATTTTGAAGTTCCCAAGCCCTCATCATCCTTAATGCTCCCTACTTCAATTGTAATTTTGTGCCTTATAATTTTAAATATAGTACTTTCATTAAATGTGATGAAATTCTTTCTCTTTGTGAGATTGGTTGTTTTTGTTTCATAGTTGATATACATTGTGTTATTAGATTACATCTGCAGCCTATCAGTGAAGAGATGGATCAACAACTAAGTTGCTAGGATGGCTGTAGGTAATTCCTCGTATCTAAGCGTGTATAATAATAATGGTAACACTTATAAAGCACATATTACTAAGTGCTAGGCATGTCCTGAGCTCTGGGTCATTTTATTTATTCCTCATAATAGTAATGTAAGTACTCTTATTGCCCTGTTTAATAGAAGAGGAAACGAATGCATATTGTTTGAATGGAAAGTAGTCTTATAAGTGATCTGCCCATGATGGATTACTTTCTCTGAACTTTACAATTATATGAACTTAGGGGGGCTGTTTGGCCTGGGTCTCAGGCTAAAGTTAGCCTAATTACAAATGTTAATTTGATCTTGATTCTTTTGTGTTTCCATTTTTCTCTTCTCCATGTAACTGATAAGTACAAAGTCATTTGTAAATGGAGAACTACTTCCATAAGTTAGGAGACATTGATTACCTGGCTTGTGTTTAATGAGAGTATGCTCATAACAGTTCTTACTGTTCTTATTCTATGTGACACTTCCCAGGAAAGACATCAAGACACTCCCTTAGAAGAGCCACATAATGCTGCATTTATATAATGACTACATTGTCTTTTTTTTTTTTTTAAAGATTTTATTTGTTTATTAGTTAGAGAGAGAGAGAGAGAGCGAGTACAGGCAGACAGAGAGGCAGGCAGAGGCAGAGAGAGAAGCAGGCTCTCTGCTGAGCAAGGAGCCGGATGCGGGACTCTATCCCAGGACGCTGGGATCATGACCTGAGCCGAAGGCAGCCGCTTAACCAACTGAGCCACCCAGGCGTCCCTAAAAATACATTTCTTTATTACAGCTTTAGTTCTTCATTTGTAGCCTACCTTGTAATAAGTCTGTAATTTTCTATATTTTATATTTGTTTCTATTTTAAACCCAGTTGATACAAAGTAGAATACTGCTACAGTTTTGTTTTTGGATCAGTGAATCTATTGGATTCTATACAAATATTTTTAGAATTGTTTGTAGTCTCTTTGTTTTGTTTTTGTTATTTGTTTTTTAGATTTCATATATTTATTTGCCAGAGAGGAGAGAGCACAAGCAGGCAGAGGGGGAGAAGGAGGCTCCCTGCTGAACAAGGAGCCCGATGTGGATCTTGGTCCCAGGGTCCTGGGATCATGACCTGTGCTGAAGGCAGATGCTTAAGCAACTGAGCCTCCCAGGCATCGCTTTAGTCTCGTTGTAACCACAGTTTTATTTGCTCTTAATTAATTAATGTTATTATACGCAATAGCCAGAAAGTGGAAGCAACCCAAGTTTCCCATCAGTCAAAGAATAGATAAACAAAATATGGTATATAGATATGATACACTATCATTCAGCCTTAAAAAAGAAAGAGAATTCTGACAAATGCTACAACATGGATGAATCTTGAAGACATTATGCTAAGTTGAAATGGCCAGACACAAAAGCGTATGATTCTACTTATCTGAGGTACCTAGAGAAGTCAGATTCCTAGAGAAAGTAAAATGGTGGTTGCCTGGGGTAGCGGTAGAGAATGGCAGGTTATTGTTTTATGGGTACAGAGTTTCCTTTGGAAACGATGAAAGGATACTAGAGATAGGTGGTGGTGATGACTGTACAACAATGTGAATGTACTTAATGCCACTGAACTGCACATTTAAAAATGGTTAAAATGGCAAATTATGTTTATATATATTTTTACCACAATGACAAAGTATAAAAATTTCCTGATGTATCAATATTTATCTCTAAGTTGGTCATCTGAACTTAATGAAATCCATTGATTCTAATAATTGTTAAATCTATTGCATCTAGAGATAAAGAACTGAAGAAATCCAAACCATAGCTTGGTGTCACTGAAGTTCTTAGAGAACTAGCCCAGGATGGCTAGTGAATTTCGTTAAGTCAGAATCCTCATGCTGGTGTTGTCTTTGCCTCTGAGACCAACATTTTACACTAATAGTTCTGTTATATAAATTAAGGTTCCCCTTAAGTTTAGTTTAGATGACATAACTTTTTCTTTGAAGTTTGTATATACTTGGGAAGAAGTGTGGTCACAAGGAAGCATGTTACAAGAGTTGCTGTAGGGAAAAAATAGAGATACTTGGTATTTCATATTACTAATATTTTTTCTTTTTCCAAAATTAGATGAAGAAAAAGTTTTCCATTTTTATAAGTGATTCTAATTAAAAAATGCTTTTTGTGTGTTTTTTGTTAATCTCAAGTTCAGTGCTGTTTTGATTGTCTTAGATAGTGGAACAGATTTAACTTTTATGTTTATATGTAACTCTTTGCCTTCCTCCTTTCCATCTCATTGTGTAAGAGGCATTTTACCTTTAATCATTTAAGATTTATTTACTTATTTTAGAGGGGGTGGAGAACCAGTGTGGGGAGGGGCAGAGCCAAAGAGAGACTCCTCAAGCAGACTTCCGGCTGAGCATGGAGCCCAGCTTAGGGCTCTATCCCAGGACTGTGATATCATGACCTGAACTGATAGCATGCCGAGCCACCCAGGCACCCCAAGATTTACCATTTAAAAGTGAACAATTCAGGGGCACCTGGGTGGCTCAGTGGATTAAGCCTCTGCCTTCAGCTCAGGTCATGATCTCAGGGTCCTGGGATCGAGCCCCACATCGGGCTCTCTGCACAGCAGGGAGCCTGGTCTTCCTCTCTCTTTGCCTCTCTGCCTACTTGTGATCTCTGTCAAATAAATAAATAAAATCTTAAAAAAAAATAAAAGTGAACAATTCAGTGGCATTTGGTATTTTCGCAGTGTTATACAACCACCATTTCTGTCCAATTCCAAAACAGTTTTATCACTTCCAGAGGAAAACCTGTACTCGTTAAGTAGTTATTCCCCCACTCTCTCTTCTGGGAACCACAAGTCTGTTTTCTGTTTCTGTGGATGATTTCCATATTCTGGATATTTCATATGGACTCATACAATACATGATCTTTTGTGTCTGGCTTCTTTCATTTAGCATAATTTTTTTTTAGTTTCTTTCATGTCAAGTACATCACTACTTTGTTCCTTTTTATGATTGATATACATATACATATACCAGAATGTTATTCTGGTATATGTATTTATATATATATGTGTATACCACAACCATTCATCTTTTGATTCTTTTTTTCTTTAAGATTTTATTTGAAAGAGAGAGAGAGAGAGAGAGAGAGAGAGAGA
>ML096318.1:4798-15689 GCA_003697995.1 Taxidea taxus jeffersonii | reverse complement strand
AGCCTCCCTGTCCTGTCAACAGAACTGGGTTCCATCAGACAGTGCCACACCAGCCAGAACGCCCCATTAGGCTGTAGGCCAGCAGGCAGCCCAGGAGGGGCAGTGGGAGCTCAGAGAGCGCCCCCACAGTCCGCCAGCAGCATACAGAGCCTGGCCCTCAGTTTCCCTGCTTATCCTCGCTGTCAGGCACCTGAGCTGCGGACTCAGCGGTGTGGCTAGCCAGACAACCAACAACCTGCTTGGTTCAGCCCTGATGACTTCTCTTTGCCTTTCTGGGCCTTGGTGTTCCTCCGTGAGACAGAAGGGTTGGTCCCTAAACCCATTCAGGTGGCTTCTACCTTTAAAACTCTAGGACATAAAGGGCCTTGCAGAGTGCTGTTACAGCCTTGTTTCTCAGGCGCGGGGGCCCCACCTGTCCGGGGAGGATGGAGCCGGGCCCAGCAGCCCCCACAACAGCCTGGGCCACAGAAGCCCAGTCCCACCCCAGGCCCACCAACTCCGCTGGGCAGAGGCCACGGGGAGAAGACCCACCATCTCGCTGGGACAGATGGGGACTGACCGTGCAGATTGGCCTCCCTGGCAGGATCCTCTCTCTTCAGCCTCATGAATGGAAAGGATCTTGACCACACAAGGTGCTGCGATCATCACTGTGTTTCCGAACCGCTCCTACGGCAACTGCCACCACAGGTCACAATCCGCCGGTGGAGGCCCTGCCTGCAACTGTTCCAGACGTGCACAGCACGCACGTAAAATAACACATTAGTAGCAGGGAGCAGACCTCTTCCAGCACGGGAAGCTTAGCTGGGGGGTCAGCGGCCAGCTAGGCCCAAAGGCTCCAGGAAGGAAGGCCTGGTGTGACCACAGCGGGCCATGTCTTACCGCAGCAACAATCCTTGAGCCAGATTCCCCAGAACTACAATGTAAGCTAACAGGGGAAATGCCTCGCGTGTCTTTCCCTCCCCAAAATAACTCTGCCCCAGAAGTGGGGAGAAGTCTGACCTTCCCTGGGAACTCTTGCCCTGGCTGGGAGCGGTGCAGCACTGGCTACGCACCGCCTGCGGGTGTCCCCCCAGATCACCTGCTGAAGTCCCGACGCTCGCGTCAGCAGGCAAGGCCTCTGGGAGGCAGTTAGGTCAGGAGGACGAAGCCCTCGTGAGGGGCATACAATGCTCTCTCTGCTCTCCACCACGTGAGGACCCAAGGAGAAGTTGCCATCTGCAACCTGGAAGGGCTCTCAGCAGAGCCCAACCACGGTGACACACTGATCTCAGACCCCCAGCTCTAGAACTAAGAGAATAATTTGCTGCAAAACCCCCATGGTACTTGGTTACAGCAGCCTGGGGAGCCCAAGACAGCGCAGACGGTGCTCCTCATATCCACTCCTGACAGGACGGGCCCTCGGGACATCCCAGAGAGGAAGCGACGTGGCGGGACACGGGTGGCGAGGCCTCCTTCTGCTCCTGGAGCTGCCCCTGGCTCATCGTGGACCACTGGGTAGGGCCGACAGGGGCCAGGATGGTGAGGGACAAACCCACAGCCCATCAGAAACAAAGAAAGGAACTGCGAATGGCACACCCCATGAGGACAGGACCGGGGAGGATACCTCTGTCACCATATCTGTGAAGAGCTATCCCGGGAGGAGGGACTGTATCTGCTCAGAAGGCCCCGAGGAGAGGAGAGCTAAGCAGACGTCCCCCAGGCACCGCCTCTCCATCCCAGCGCTCTGAACCCCAGGAAGCTGCCTCTGGGAACAGACCAAAGCAAATGGATTTGCCTTACGTTTAAATAGTAACAGATGTCACTGCTTCTTTTAAAAACATGCAACGCGCACCCTACGGTGATAATTATAGAGAGGAAGGAGGGACCTAAGCCCCCAACGTTCCGCTGGAAACATCCCACTTTGTGTCACTGCTGTAAGGACTGTCACCAAGTAATGCTGGCCAATGGCACAAGCGATGTTTGTCACACGGTCTGTTTTCCCACTCAACACACACTTCCATCGAGGCAGGAGCCATGTTTGTCCTCAGTCCTGTCTACACAGCATCCAGAGAGTCACAGGCTCCCAGAAACACACAACAGCCCACCTCCACGTCGGTCAGTGGGGGAAAGGGTGGCCAACGGGGGCAGATACCTATGGAACAGCCTCCGGCCTCAAGAAGAAATGTCATGACAGCTGCCACGACCCGGGTGAGCCTTGAAAACCTCAGGCTAGGCGAGAGCTGCTGGGCCCAGGAGGCCACTTTGGTGGGAAATATCCAGGACAGTCACTGCACAGAGACAGAGAGCACACCTGGGGCTGCCTGGAGCTGGCGCGAGGAGGAGGGTTTGGGGAGATGGAACCGTTTGAGAAGTGAGCAGAAGTGATAGCTGCAGAGCAGGAAGGGCTTAAATGCCACCAAACTGTACACAACACAGTGGCTCCTTGTATGTTGTGTGAATTCCACCTTAATTTTAAAAACACGCTCGTTGAATGAGCAGATGAGTCTCCAGGTTGCAGTGGAAATTGGTGTCACCATGTGACAGCTGTGCACGGACAAACGTGTGCGCCGTCCCCTGGGACAGGACCGCAGCCCTGACGGGGGGCTTAGCCCACGGTGAGCCGTGGTGCTCACACTCCGCGCGCTTCCCTCCCTGCTGCGTCTGCCACCGGTCCCCCACAAGGCCTGAGGGGCAATACGACCCCCCACAGTTCTTATGTCTGGAAACCCCTGAAAGGGCAACAGGAGGTAGGGGGCAGCCTGGGGAGGGTATCCCATAGCGTGTGGGGATTTCTGCCCTGCAGATCATGCTTAACTAGTGCTGCCGTGAAAGGAGTAGAGGGCTGATGATGTCACCCACCGGCCACGGAAGGGAACCTGTCTCCTAGCGGCCAGGGGCTGGAGACACAGACAAGGGCCCTGCACCGGCCTGATGTCTTGTGACATCATGTCTGTCCTTCCCCATAGTCAGTGGCCCTTCAGGGAAGAAATCCCAACTTCCTACCTCCGGAACAGCACTCTCTAAGCAGGAGATGAGAACCCAAGCCCGTTTCCAACTTGTCCCAGCAAAGACAACAGGATAAGGATGGGGTGGGGGCTTGGGGGTAAATACTGGGTTTGTTCTAACCTTATCCCAAGGACCAAATCCAGCTCACAACCTGTTTTTGTATGGCCTGTGAGCTAAGAGCCATTTTTATCTTTTAAAAGATAAATACACACACACACACACACACAGAATACACAGCAGAGATCGTATGGGGCTCAGAAGGCCTAAGATACAGATGCAGGCACCCTGCACTTCTTCCTTTCTCGAGGCCCTCCGCACGCAAATTTGAGGAAACCAACCCACTTGTAGAGAAAAACCACTCGGACTTCATCTATCCTCACTGGTGAACAGACTCTTAACCTTAGCCCAGGGATAAATAAAAAGTAAAATATTTACAAGGCTCTGCAGCCCTCCCTGAGTGCCAGTGCAGCAGGCATCATCAGGACCACTGGCTGAGAATATTTCTGTCCCGAGAAAACCTGACCTGCCAGAATGTCAGGCCTGAGACAGACCCACAAACCAGGAAGAGGCTCCTCTCCTCTCACTCGAGCTACAATGAAAACAGGAACCGACTGACCAAAGCCATTCTCCAGATCACGTAATTTGCTGTTCTCAAAAACCTGAGAGTCTCTGTACGATGTCACTGGACGAGCAGCCTTCCATTCTGCCAACGACCTTCTCTGGGCAGGCATCCCTCACCGCCCTGATGATGTCACCTCCAAGATGCCCTCCTCCCAGGCACTGAAGGCCTTCGGGGGCCAAGATGAGGGACACACGACCGTCCCTGGTTGGGGATGGCACATGCTGTTGGACACAGCTGTGGGCATCCCCCACCCCACTAGGCCCTGCTTGTCTGACCCGGGGAAAGACAGGGGCACTAAAAGATGCGGTGGCAGGGTGTATAGGACCCAGACCAAGGCTCCAGGTGGGGACAGGAGCTGCAGGTCTGTGCTCAGCAAACAAGGACACAGCCAGGAGGCTCAGCTCTGCTTCTGCTGTTGGGAAATCAAGGCCTCATGGTCAGGGGAACAGGACTTGGGGTTGGCTCCCCAGAGTGCTGAGGGCATTCACGAAATGTGGCTCACCTTAGGCCAGCACTGAAACAGTAATAACTGGAACGGAGAGAATTAAAAGCTTGTGCTCCAGTGAGAGATTTTGGGCAACTGGGCTATAGAATCAGAAGGCACCTTCTTAGGGAAATTTTTAGAAGTGAGGCTCAGAAGCTACTTCCTGGGAGGGGCTGGTGGTGGATGGTCAAATGAATGCAAATAAGGAAACTTCTCCTAGGTTCCACGTGTGCCTGCCCTTGCAGAGGCACACACAGAGGAACGCCCACAAGAACACACACAGGTACATACACACACAAGCACACACACAGGTATGCACACAGAGGCTCGCTCACAAGCACACACATAGGTACACACACAGGTACACACACATAAGTGCACATACAGGCACACACACAGGCACTCACACAAGCACACACATGGGTACACACACACACACATAAGCCACTGAGTGAGCACCAGGGGCCAGTGTCCAGGACCAAGAGGTCATGGGTGTGGCGCACAGTGGTGAGGCCAGCATAGTCCCTGCCCTGGTGTGACTGTTTGGTCCCAGCTTTGAAATAAGGTGCTTGGGGACTGTCAAAGGCCTATTTGTGTGTTCCTAAGCTTCTTACTTTTTCATACTCACGAACAGGCCTAGAAGCGTCCCTCCTCCCACCTCCGGGATTTCGACCTGGCACACAGTAGTATTTGGTAAACTTTTTTTTTTTTTTTTAAGATTTTACTTATTTGAGAGAGTGAGCATGAAAAGGGAGAGTGCCGGAGGGAGACGCAGATCCCCGGTGAGCAAGGATCCTGATGTGGGACTCGATCCCGGAACTCCAGGATCATGACCTGAGCCCACGGCAGTTGCTTAACCAACGGAGCCACCCAGGCACCGCGTAGTAAACATTTCTTGATTAAATGGACTGCCCAGAACCCCAGCAAGAGGTCCTTATTCCTAAGATCAACAACCCCTTTTCCTGGTGGGGGAGGGAAAGATGGTCCCTGATTAGATTTTGGCTGCCTCCTGGTTCCCTATCACCAAGGATGGGGACGGGGTGCCTTTTGAGTTGGGGGTGGTGTGTGCAGCTAACACAGGCTCACAGGTGCTGGGCCTCTATCCGACTCTTCATCCCAGGCTGGGTGACCCTGGACAAGTCACTAGATTCCTCCTGGCCTCGGTGGGTTCATCTGAAAGATGCTGGGCTGCTGAAGCCCCCCCAGATCTCGGCTCCAGGAGCCGCAGCAGTGAGGAGCTCTTCCCTTCCCCACTCCCGCTAAGGGTGGGCCAAGTGCCCCTGCCACTTCATAAACATAAGTGCTGCAGCACGGCACTACGAGTCGTTCGGGCAACACGGCAGAGCCGGCTCCGGGCTCAGACCTTCAAGACGCTGGTTTGCTGTCCGGGCGAGAGCCAGAGTCCTTCTCGCTAGATGCAGAAGGAGCGCCTAAGTGAGGTGCAAAGGGCTACAGACAGACAGACAAGCTCTCTGTTAGCAGCTCCCACCAGCGGGATGCGCCCCCGGGGTCCTGCTTTCCTGATGAGGAGTGTCAGCACCAGCCATGGGGGATTCAGACTCAGTCCTGCCCACACGGTCCCTCCTCCTTCCATGCCCAGTGCCGCCCCCTCATTTATAGGCCTTGCTGGCACACCATGCCCCCCAGACTGCCGTGATATGCCCCAACACCCGCTGTGAGCCTCAGCACCCTGCCCCCAAGGGCCCTGCGGCAGCCTCCCAGCCGCCCTCGGAGACATGCTGTCACCCCGGCTTCTGCGTCAGCACCCATTACTCACACCCCATGTCCCCCGTCCCCAGAGTTCACTTCTCCTTTCCCTTCCTCAAAACACCCTTCTGCGTGGCAGGAATTTGTCACCGGGCTCAAGACAAAGCTGAACCAGTGAGACCTTGAGCCACTCCACTCCACCAAACTCGGGTCCCTAAGAGTCTGAGGTCCAGACCCATAATTCCAAGGGAAAACGGCTGGAAGGGACGGCGGCCCAGGCATCGCTGAGCCCATGGCCACACCAGGAGCTCTCCGGATAGACCTGCCGGCCCAGGGGCTGCCCGGGTGCAGAAGCTGGTAGCCTCTGCTACTGGGCCTCAACCCCACAGCCTGGTGTGGAGGGCACCCCAGTAGCCCAAGCGCAGACTCCCACGTGCTGTCGCGGTCCTGCTCTGCTCGAAACCTCTGAGAGGTAAACGGTGCTAGAAGAGCAGGCTCTGGAGGGCAGACCTCTGTTCAAGGCCCTACCACCTCCTGGTGCAGCAAAGAGCTGAGTGGGAGGGACACCTGGGCGGCTCAGCTGGTGAAGCCTCTGCCTTCAGCTCAGGTCACAATCCCAGGGTCCTGGGATCCTGTCCTACGTGCTGAGCAAGGAGCCCGCTTCTCCCTCTCCCTCTGCCTGCTGCTCCCCCTACTTGTATGCACACTCTGTCCCTCTGACAAATAAAATCTCATTAAAACAAAGAAGAAGAAGAAGAAAAGATTTGAGTGGGAGTTTGGCTGTACCCAGGACGGGTACTGGGGACCAGAACTGGATACCACAGGTACTCAACACTCCACGTTCCAAAGACAGCCCCAGATGTTTGGGGCCAGCCACACACCGCACACAGGGCCTGCTAAGAGTCAGCAGAACCAGTCCTACCACCGGCCTCCGCCCCACATTCCAGCCTGTCCGAGGAGGTGGAGAGCGGAGAAAGGAGTCATCAGCCTTGGCAGGAGAGCAGCACTCATGCTAGGAGATGCAACCCTCATCCCCGGTCACTGAGGAGAAAACCCCAGAGGAACTGCTCAAGGGGATTAGGAAGCAGGGAATCTCATCACCCCACTCCATGGACAGTGACCGCGCTAAGATGGGAAGGCTCAGACCAAGGGGCGTAGACATGACAACAAAGTGGACTGTGGAGAGACTCCTGTGGATTGCAGAGGCCCACCTGTGCTGTGGGGGTCTAAGGGCACCAGAACTCCGGGGGCGGGGGGTGCGGTATCTGCCTTCACCCAGGATTTCTGGAGGTAGAAGAGAAGGAAAGGGGGCAGGTGGGGACCTGGGAGGAGACCACGAGTGGGCACTCGCCCCTGACCTGCATGGCCACACCTGAAGAAGGCACTGGGTGGAAGGCAGACAGGCAGAGGGAGCCAGGATAAGACAGAGTCCGCCACGTGGACGCGGCTCCATGACAGGGTCGCCCTGGGAGCACAAGGTGGAGCAAGGCAAGCAGTGAACAGGCAGAGCGTCCCTTAAAACCACCCTGCCCCTCCTCGGGCCAGCCCCAGAAGAGCCAGATTCCAAAGATGGGGGTGAGGCTAAGAGCTCAGGACACATCCTTCCCCTGCGCTCTGGACAGAAGGGACCCGGCCCTCCAGCAGCCAGGGCAAGAGGAAGCACCGCAGAGGCTGCGGGCCACTATGGGCCAGCTCCTGACTACCCCGCCCCTCAGAGGGAAGATGATAACACCCTTCTCCCCAGTTATCAAGGAGGCTCCACACAGATGCCTAAGCCAGCCCCAGGCACTGGGCCAGGCACAGAGCACAGGACAAGGACACATGAGACTTCCTCCAGCTCCAAGAGCACCTCCCAGTTCTTCCCCAAACTTCTGCCATGGTGCCCCTCTGCCACTGCCCTCTCCTTCTTCCCACTGGCCTCCTCAGCTGCCACAAACCCACCTCCTGAGGGCTTGGGTCCCACTGAAGCCCCCCACAACTTAAATATACACCACCTAAGTCCCCTGAATTGTCGCTTAACTGTGTGGGGTATACCGTTCGTGTCTCCCTAACCAGGGGTTCAGCTCCCAGAGAACAGGGGCCGCAACTATGGTAGAGTATGTTTCCCCATCTGAACACTGTACCACAAAGCACGGGCCATCACTCAGATGCCAGAGATGTGGGGGACCTCCCAGCGCCTGCATGCCCGGACCAGGTAACCTTGAGTGAGCCACTGAACCTCTCTGACCATCCACAATATGGGGACCGTCTCAGCACTATCATCAGAGGGCCCTTGTGAAGAAGAGGACAACCCAGTTAGAATGGAGCCTGGCACCCAGTGCGGGCTTCTTCATTATCTGCTGCTCACCCCCTCCCTCCCAGATCTGATGGACTTGTTCTGAGAAGGGCCCCAGGGAAGCAGTAATTCTTAAAAGCTCCCTGGGCTATTCCAGTGGTTGAGAACCTTGTCTAAGAGAAGGCACGTGGGAGGGAGAGCTAGGGAGAGACGTCAGAGCTGAGAGTCAAAGGGTGACCTCCTTTCTAGCTCCCCAGAAATATCAGAGTATCTGTCAGGATGCCAGAGGATGGCTTTGCTCTACAGAGTCTCGAAGACCAGCACTTAGGTACCCCCTTTTCCTGCCAGCCACCCCGGAGATACGAAAAGAAACAAGACATGGAAGATAAAAAGAAGCCTGGGCCAGGGCTTGAGGCCTCTTGGCTGGAGGGGCTCTGTCTGCCTGGTCACTCTTTCCCTCACTCAGCATTTACTTGCCAACCAGCAGATGGTGCAGAAAATGTGGAGCCCTGCCCCTAATCCAGCTAGCGCAGAATTTGCATGTGATTAGTGGAGAGCCAGGGCCCTGGCCTGTGTTTTCCTTTTTTTTTTTTTTTTTCCTCTCAAGAAGGAACACAAATACCTAAATACAAAACACATCACGGTTACAGTTCTTAAAATAATGTCAGCCTACCTGACCTTTGTATCTTGCTGGAACTACCCCTTTGGATCCAAATAAAAAGCTAGAGTGTCGGCAATGGAGCTGAGGACTGCCTGAGTGAGTAGATTTTGGGCTCAAAGGTAATTTTTGGACAGATAATTGTGCACTGGAAAATATGTGGCTACACCAGACTTATCAGAAGGCTATAAGCGCAGAGCTGTTTTATGAGACATAGCTACTAACTAGTACCTAGCTGTTCTGCAGCCAGACCTGTTTCCTGCAGATTCTCTCTGCGGCTCCCATCCCACAGCAATCCTTTTCTACCTTTTCTTGCCTTTCTTTTTTTTGAAGTAAAGACGTTTTCTTTAGAGAACAGGGACACTGTTAAAAAGGAGAACGCCTGCCTGCATCAGGCATCTGTCCATGAGAGAGCTCTTCAATTATGCTCCGCAGATGACACGGGCAGAGTCCTCGTGAAAATGGACATTTCAGGGCTTGGAAAGCTCACAAGAATCAGAGATGATGCTGAGGGCGTTGTGTAATTAAACGTTTTTGCAATACCTGACACGGTATTTACAAAGCACTTTACACTCACTGTCCTTTCCTTAAGTCACAGCAGCCCAGCCGATTCACATGTTCTCCCATTAGCTTATTAAAATATGCCTCATAAACTAGCTCTTCTGTGCCCATAAAAGAGCCCCAGTAAACTTTATGGCTTTTTCTTGGGGCCTCTCCATCCAGCTTAGACAGCAAGCCTTGACCTTCCGCCGAAGCAGCTGGGGAGCTGGGTCTCACCCCCAGACTGCTGTCCAGCAACCCTGAGAAATGAAGTCCGAAGCTCTGGTTCATTCAGTAGGGCTCCGAAGCTGGAGATCAAAAACATCTCATCCCAAATGGGGCAGTGCCGTCCTGCCATTACTCAAAAATATCAGTGTCTGACCCAAATCTGGAGGCCAGCGTGTACATGACCTTTCCAGCCTCAGATCAGATGCTCTGGGAACTGAACGGAGGAGTCCGTCTGGAGTTGGAGCCTCCCTGGGGGGCACACCTCCCAGCAGGCCCCGTTCTAATGTGTGCGGGAAGCTGCCACTGTGCCCGGACAGGGTGGGCCCAAAACCCATCGGGTGGCTCCCGGGGCAGGCCCTCACTTTCTTTCTCTTTCGCCTCTTTTGGGAATGGGCGGGGTGGGGGGAAGAGAAGGCCTGCAGGTAGGACAGGGCTCCGGCGACCCCAGAGCCAGTGCTTTCCGCCCACGCTCTCGGCTCCGCGACCCCCAGACAGCCGTAGGCCCTGCAGCTGGCGCCGCGCGCGGGGCGGGGGGGCTCTGCCAGGTGAGCGCCCCCCCCAGGTGAGCGCCCCCCTACCCAGGTGAGCGCCCTCCCTCCCAGGTCTGCGTCCCCCAGGGGCCTCCCGCTCCCGGCGCGGCTCCCCGGCTCACCTGCGTAAAGTACAAGTTCATGAGCGTGAGCGTGAAGAACTGTAGGCACACGGGGAAGCAGTAGAGCAACCAGAAGACGAAGGGGCTGAGCGCGTTGGCCGCCACGAAGTCTCTGAAGTAGAAGGAGAAGAGGACCGTCCGCAGGGAGGCCCAGAAGAGGCAGAGGAAGAGGAAGACGCTCTGGTAGCTCAGCCGCTTGTGGCGGTAGCGCAGCACCAGCCAGAGCTGCGCGTAGATGAACACGAAGAGCAGCGAGTAGAACGCTGTGTAGACGACCGTGAGGCCGAGCTTCACGTAGGGGGGCACGGCCGGAGTCAGCGTGGGCGGCAGCGAATCGTTGCGGAGGGGGTCCCACGGCGGAGCCTCCATCGGGCCCGGGACGCCGCAGCGGGGCCGGGGGCGCCTCATCTGCGCTCGCGGCCTGCGCCGCCCCCGGGGGGGTCTCGGAGCATCGCGCCCCGCCCGGAGCGCGGCGCCTGCAGGAAAGAAAACAAGCCGCACTTCCTCCCGCCGCGCCACAGGATCCGCGGGGCGGCCTTTGTCGGAGATTGGCAGCGCCGCGCCCGCCTCCCCCGCGCGCTCGCCCGCCCCGCGCGCCCCTGCACTGCCCCGGGCGCCCGCGGGCACCCACCCCGCCCCGCGCCCGCCCTGCGCGTCCCCGGCGCCGCCCCGCCCTCCGCGGTTCACCGCTGTTAGTCAGACGCCGAGCAGCGAAGCCCGCAGTGCCTCTCCACCGCCCC
>ML096314.1:0-10844 GCA_003697995.1 Taxidea taxus jeffersonii | reverse complement strand
ACCCTGGGGAGACGGGGGCACGGGGAACCCTGGGGAGACGGGGGCACAGGGAGCCCCGGGGAGACTGGCGGCCCACCACGGTGTGGCTGGCAGTCCCCGGAGTCAGTGTCCCTTCTTGGGGCCCTGGGACCTCCCCCCCCCAAGCTCAGGGGAAGAGCGGCTTGTAGTCATGGAAACCCGTTGTCTCACTGAATTTCAGGACTGAGAATATTTGAGTCAATCAAGAAATTCAATTAGCTGAGCCACATTCAGTGCCACACGGCTACGCCGCACCATTCCTGCTTTCCGGGAGATGACCGGCGCATTTCCGAAGAGCTCGGTTCAATACTCACCAGCCGCTGGTTCAGTGTGGGAAGGGTCTGTTAGAGTTCTCTGCTCCGGTGTCGCTTTCACTCACACCTGCCGGCCCGCGCGTCCCCCAACACGCCCCGACTTCCGTGCAGATGGGCTGGGGAGGCGGGCACGGGGGCTCGGGGGCTCGTCCCCGAGGGGTCACCCTGGTCGGGTCCCAGCCCGGTGCCAGGCCTCTGTGGCTCAGCCTGTTGTCCGCGCTGCGGGGCCAGCGGCCCACCGATCCCGGGAGGGTCCACACCCGGGCCTGAGAGGTAGGGATGGCCCAACTCTCCCGGGAAAGACATCTCGCAGACCCAGAGGGACAGGGAGGATCCTGGGGCGGAGGACGTGGGGGAGGTCGGTCCAGAGCCCAGATCTCCAGCTCTAAGTCCTGGGACGCACTGTGCAGCCTGGGACCCACTTTTGCATCCCCGACAGCGTCCAAGGGAGGAGAGGAATGCTCTCGCCTTGCCCAAAAGTCACGACGTGAGACCAGGGAGGTGTTGAGGATCCACATCGCGGGACGCACATGGATAGCGGAGGATCCTGCAAAACAGGGTAAAGAGGTGATGATTTTGTTAGTTAACAGAACCTCAGTAGAGCTGGAAATATGATCCCAATAAAAGAGTTTGAACCCTGCCCAACAGAAAGACCTGGAGATGCCCTTGTTTGCTAGTGGGTCCCCAGGGGCTTATCCTCACTCCTGCTCCCCTGCTCCCTGGGGTGGGGCCCCCGGAGAGGCCCCTCCCCGCGGCTGGAGAAAGCGAGCGTCAGACGAAATCTATCTCTGGACGGCCAGGCCCTCCGTAGGCTAGTGTTGTGGAAGGTGCACACCTTCGTGCAGAGTCCTGGGACCACACACAGGGGCCGGCCTGGGGGTGTCAGATCTGAAGAGCAGGGCGGGGGTGCCAGGATACCAGCGAACACCCTGGGCCACTCTCAGCCACGGGGGCTGGTCCCTCCCGGAGCCACTGGACAGGCTCTTCCCTGTTCTTCTCTGAAGCCACCAGAGGTGGGGGGCCACCGTGCACCGGCCCTGCTCTGCCCCCGGGCCGCCTGGGGCACCTGCGGTCAGACACCAAGCGGGGCAGACCTGCTGGGGCTCCGGGCTGCTGCGTCGGAGCTGATCCTAGAGATTTGAGACAGCAAGAGCCGCCAAGGGCCGTGCAGGGAAGCGAGGGCAGCAGGCTCCCGGCAGCTGGCATTTTAGAGAATTTTAGCCTGATGTGCATTTGGGGCTCAAGAGGCCGGTGGCATGGGGGACCCTCCGAGGAGACCCTAGGCCTCTGCACAGACGCCCCCGCAAGTCCAGCCCCACCTGACGCTCCGTCTCAGGGATGCAGCGGGTCCCCGGCCCCTGCAGGCTCCCGCGTGCTCTCCCCTCTCTCAGATACGGGCCCGCCCCACGCGGAGTGCTGCCCACGGGCCGCGGTGTCCTCGAGACCACCAGACGCCAGGCTCCCGCTTACGGTGGGGACGCCGCTTCGGCCGTCCCGGAGCCCCAGCAGCAGGGCGCCGTCCCCAGCCCAACAGCCCGCGGCCACGGGGCGGAAGCTCGGACGCTATCGGTTAGCTCCCTGCTCCGGAAACGCTCGCGCGGGAGTGAGGATGTGGAGCTTGGTCTCACACGTCTTCTCTTTCATTCCACTCTCCCGGAGCAGCATTCATGAGAACTCGGGCCGCGCATGGAGAAGCCTGGGGGGCTTCCAGATCATTCAAACTGAGCTCGGGCAGTCGGCGGCCGCGTGCCCGCTCTGTCCTGGAGCATGGGCGGCCCACGGAGCCCACGGCCGGCCCCGAGGTCCCGTCGCCCGGGATGGCACCCAGAATCCTCCTCAGCCAATCCCACCGTGTCTGGCACACGTGACTTCTTATTCTGATTTTAAAGTTGGAGTCACCTGCCTAATGCCCTCTGCCGATCGCTCTGACTGCACCTCACCTCGTGCAGGAAGACGGAAAAGAACGGCCGTCCCGGTGAGGACAGGGAGCGAGGAGAGGGAGCAGGTGCCCGGCCTGCAGGCCTGTCCCATCCCCTGGGCTGGGCAGTCCTGCTGCCGCTGGGGCCGAGGAGGGGACGGGCTCCAGGGCACTCTGTGGAAGCTTCCCGGCCCACGGGGACTGGCCGGGCTCCCAGCTCCCAGTCGTGTGCGGGGTGACTCAGGCAGGGGAAGGTCTCTGGGGTGAGTTGGGATTGGGCAGGCTCCCGCAGGGTTGGTCCCTTGCTCAGCACTTGCAGGAGGAGGAAGGAGGGAATTCACAGAGGCCTGAGCTCCACCTCGAGCTTCCCAGGGGTGCAGAGGACGCAAGGGCCTCGCTGGACCCGGAGGCCAGTGGTGAAGGCGGGATGGACTGCGTGTCCCTTCTCCAGGGAAACAGACGCAGTAGGACATGCTGGAGGAGACGTTACAGGAGTCAGCTCTGTGACTGGGGGACCTGTGAGGTCCCCAGGTCTGCCGTCTACACCGGGGGGCCCCAGGCTCCAGGTGGGAGTCCCAGTCGGGGGCAGAGAAGACCGATGTCCCAGCTCAAAACAGACAAGGAGAGCTGATCGCCTCTCATTCCGTCTTCGTGTCTCATTCTGGCCTCCTGCCCACGGGGCCCCTCCACACCAGTGGGGTGAGTGTGGTCCCCATGAGGAAGGATGAGGGGGTCACAGCGGGGCTTGGTGAGGAGGTTGTGGTGGGGCGAGGATAGGGGTCGCCCTGGGGTGAGGGGGTCACAGTGGGATGGGGTGAGTAGGGTCATGGGGGGGCAGGGTGAGTGGGGCCGCCGCCGGATGGGATGGGCCCCACGGGCGGGAATGTGTCCCAGCACAGAGCCTGGGCAGCTGGCTGTGGGAGGTCAGGTGGGAGGCAGAGGATGGAGAGATGAGGGAGGCCCAGCCCCGATGGAGGGTCACCGCTGAGGGCAAGCAGGTCCTGCTGCTGTGGGGCCGAGGAAGGACCAGGTGAGGTCCTTGTCGGGCTCCAAGGTGAGGAGGTTTACCAGCCCGGCCACCAAGCTCATGGGGAAAGTGGGCGGAGGGAGAGGGCAGGAGCCTGAGGAGGACAAGGGGCCGTCACTGGGACAGCAGGCAAGCGGCCGGATCAGGGTGTTTCCGGGAGGCACCGTGGTTTCCGGGAGGGGTGGCCCTGGGTTGTCGGCCGGCAGGGAGAGGATGGGGCTTCCGTGGGGGCCACGCATGGATGTGAGGACATGGGCCTCCCCACCTGCCCGCTGACCGCAGCAGCCCTGACCGCAGTGGGTCCCTGGCAGGGGGGTCGGGACGTGCACCGGGAGGCCTACACCGGGCCATGCCCATGCTGCGCGTTTGCGGGGCGGCCACCCCGCTGCGGGGACTGGAGCGGGCCCGCAGAACCCCGCGTTCATCACAGGGCTGGCCCCGACACAGACACGATGGTGTGTCCCCCGGCCACCCGGCCATAGTCCTGCAGCTTTACAAGCAGCTCTCGTGTCCCGGGGAGGTGAACGCCTTAGTCCTCGGCGGGGCTCACCGTCGGGTCCCCAGCGGAGACGCTGTGGCGCAGCGGCCGGGCAGGGGAGGATCCCCCGCCCCATGGTGCTGTGGTTGGGGACCGCCTAGGGGATGCCCCACAGCTGCACACAGACCCTCACGGGCACAGGCGGGCTTGGAGAGGCGGCAGGAGCTGGATGTGGAGATTATCTGCTTTCACTCAGATAAAGCCTGCATTTTGCATCATGGACTCATGGCAAGAAGCACGGAGCGGGAATCCCGGGTCCTACTGGCCGAGGACGGGGCCTGGCACCTCCTGGCGCACTCGCCACTGCGCCCCACAAGGAACCGCACCCCCGTCCCCGGCAGCCACCCCTTCGTTGCCGGGTCGGAGGCGACGGTCTGGGGGAGGGAGGTGACCGGGTCACTCTTTAGGATTCAAGTTTGTCTCTTCCCGGTTCACTCCCTCCGGCCACCCCAGAGCCCTGGGCTGACGGTCCGTGCCCCCCAGATCCACCTGCTAACACACCAACCCGCAGAGTGAGGGCGTGAGGCAGCAGGGCCCCTGGGAGGCGGGAACCCTCGTGGTGGGGTCCGAGCCTCCCTCCGCCCCTCCCTGGCAGCCGCCTCCCGGCCCCGGGGTGCGGACAGGCTGAGAAGCCCCTGCCTGGAGGAGGGACCTCACAGACCTCCCACCCCAGCCCCCAGCACGGGAGACGTAGGTGTCCCGGTGTGGGGTCACTATCGTCCGGGCTGACCTGAGCTGAGAGCTGGCCCCGGGCTGTGACGGCCGGCACCGCTCCGACTCCCTTTATTCTGGGAAGTGGGTGCGCTCTGCCCTTTCGGCTGTTCAGACCCCCACCTGCCCGTCCCTGCCCAGGCTGGCCCAGGCTGCGGCCTGCCCGACAGTCCGCCTCACAGGGAAGCCCCTTCCAAACATGGGAGGGAAGCAGGGGACACTGGACTGGCCCTTTTTTCTCAGTGCGGGGACGAGGAGATGGTGCGAGGGGTGACATGCAGCTCTCTGGCCCCTGCTCCAGGGCTGAGCTCTCAGGCGGGGACCCCCCCGCCAGCATGGGAGACGCCCGTGACCTCAGCAGCCAGTCAGCTCCCTGGGGGCTGGCCGTCACCTGCCAGAAGCTTCTCCTGCGCCCGTGGGAGCTGGATAGAGTAGCTGCTGGCTGTGGCGGAGTAAGGTTCTGGATACAGGCCCAGGGGTGGCGGGGGTGACCAGGGCTCTCATCTCTGTCAGGGCGCAGGGAGCCAGGACCCCACAGGTGCCAAGACCTGGGGCTGGGGACACAGGGTGGGGTAGAGAGGGTCACCTTCTGAACACCCCGCGGGATGCATCACCCCCACCCGAGGCCAGCGCCGGCCCATCCCAGGAGCGTGACAGCACAAGCTCACGACTCCGCGCGTCACAGCACCTGTGTTCCTCAACACCGGGTCTTCGCTTCACCCAAAGGAGGCTGCATTGCCCCAGCCCGACGGCTTCCAGCCGACCTGCACGGCGCACGGCCAAGCAAGACCCCGAGGGGCCCACACCACCCGCCCCCGAGCACCGGACGTGGCGCTCCAGCCGGCACGGCCCGGGTCACGTCGCCCTCCGAATGGACAGAGGCCCGCGTGGGCCCCCCGCGCTCCTCAGAAGTGGCAGGACCGAGATTGCTGGCAGGGAGGGGGACGGGGACAGGACACGGGGACAGCCAGCGGGGGAGGACAGGCAGCGCGGAGCAGGAGCCCACAGAAATAGAAGGTAGATGCTCAGGTCTCTCCAAAGCCCAACGTCAACGGAGAAGCAGAGCCGCCTCCGGGCTGGGACGGTGGTGATAGATGGGGACGCGCGGCGCCATCAATCTCCCGGGGAGCAGGGGGCGGCCGAGGGGGAGCTGCCAGGGAAATGGGCCGGAATTGGATTTTCTGGTGGTGGTTGCTTTCAACCGAAGACACAAACAGCTCAGAATGCCTGACAGGACGCGGCTGGAGCCGTGGGCCTCGCGGGGGAAGCGGAGAAAATAGCGGCTGTTTCTTAGTTACCGCGGAGCGTCGGGGGCGGGATCGCACGGGCAGGGGCGCAGGGGAGCGGCCGGGGAGGACCCCGGCCCCGAGGGGCGCCCACTCCTTCCTTTCTGGCTAGCACCCGCCCCAGAGAACTCGTGTCCAGATTCGGGGTCCTCGGAGGACCGGGGGACCCTCCCGCCCTCCGCACCCACCCCTGCAGCACTTGGCACGCACAGGAGTAGAGGGAGGGCCGCCGGGGAGAGGCGGGGCCACGCCTCAGGGGGAATAGGGCCTGGGAGGCCGACCTCTCACGCGTGGGCCCACGCGCACACCTGCACACAGGATGCGTATGAGAACGCGTGGTCACACGTACCCGCACAGGTATGCACACGTGTGTGCACGCAGGAACACGGGCCCATGCTGACCACAGAGGGACCGGCAGCCAGCCTCCAGCCCGGGACCCGCCTCCACGGACGCTCTTACCCTGCGCTGACCATGCCTCTAGGTTTGTCCCTATCGTCCCTGGACCTGCGGCCCGTGCCCTGGGAGCCCAGGCCCGTGGCCACGCATGTACCGGTGAGGAATCACTACGTGCGGGCCACGTGCCGGGGTTCCAGCCGCCGCTGAACGGTCCAGATGCTGCAGCGGCCACAGGTGAGTCTGCGACCCTGGGTCACACCTCCATCGGGCCACCCGGGCCTCCCGGGGTGTAGGCTGAGGACCGAGGGCTCCCCATCCAGGGGAGACACACCACCCAGCAGCCAGCCACGGGGCCGTTCTCAAGTGCACAAGGCCATGGTCTTTCCTGCGGCCACAGGCTGCGTCCCCGTCACCTCTACCCGTTCCAATCCCCCCGCCACGCTGAAGGAGACCCCACCGGCAGGCAGCGCCTCGCCCCAGCCCAGAAACCGCACCAGTCCTTACGGGCTACTCTGACTGCGGACTTCACGGAGAGGGGACCAAACCATCTTTGAACTTTGGTAATGGGCTTCGCTGACGCACACTGGGTTTCGGGGTTTGTCCCCATCGTAGACGGGGCCTGTGCCCCTTCGTCTTTTTGCTGGAAACTATCGTGCTCTGTGGACGCACCACCTCCCCCCTCTCCCTCTCTCACCCATTCCGGATGCGGCCACGCCGTTACCGCCGCACCCTGATGCCTTCCTCCGTGTGCACCGCCTCCCCATGCCGGTGAGGGGACGGTCCCTAACAGCCGTGGGGTTTAATCCCACCGACGCCTCTGAATCGTCGCGTAGGTCGTCAACCCCAGGACGTGCTGGCTTCGCCTTTGACGGTCACAAATGACAGACCTGAACATATACGCAGCGAATCCTTTACATCTAGATTTCTATGTATTTTAGGACAAAATCCTAGAAGTGAAATTTCTAGGTCCCGTTATGCCCATTTAAAGGCTTTTTCCAATAGGGCCTGCTAAGTGGGCCCTGGGCCCTAGAGGAACCGTTTGGGCTTCCCATGGTGCAGGACGTGTTCGGCTCTGGGCGGCTTCACGACAGTCAGCGACGTGGGCCCCAGGGAGGAGCGGGGACAGCGTCTCGTGTGCTCTGTCCCCAGCAGCAGGTGCAGACGTGGGGAGAGCGGAGCCCGGAGGGAAGTCGGCCACAGCTGGGTCCGCACACCCGAGAAACCCAGCCGCTGGGTCCCCGCAGCAAGGTGCTCGGCATCCCTGGAAGCCCCAGCCGGGCTCCCAGCTTTCTGATCTGCACAAGGGCCAGAGACTCCTGCCGCGTGTGATGACCGTGGAGAAACGGGCAGACGCGCTCCGCGGACTGTGAAGGCCTGAAGCAATTCCAGAGGGAGGCAGAGGCCCTTGTCCCCAGGTGGATGCTGTCAGAGCCTCGTCAGGTCCTGCTGCTCAGAGGGACCCATGCCTCCCCACGTGCAGGGGAGATGCCGGGCCTACGGGCCCCTGACCCTGTCCCCCCAGCCCCAGGTGGGAGCACAGACCGTGTTCTTACGTCCCTTCTGTACAACAGGGAGATGGAGGTTATCATTGGTTCCGTCGTTACCCTGGCCTCCGTCCTGGGAGCGTGGGGTCACAGAAAGCTGGGCCGGTCCGTGGGGGGCTGAGTTGCGGGGTGCCCTTGGGGACACCCAAGGGGACAGCCCAAGATGCTTCCCGAATGAGCTGGGGTGGGAGGCAGGACACCCAGGCCGGAGGAAGAGGGACGGGGGCAGGGAGAGGAAGCAGAGTGGGTGTAACAACAGCCCAGCAGCGTGTCTTGGATGCCGACCCCCCACCCCCATGACCCAAGCGGGCGTCTGAGCGCGCTGGTGCCCCAGAGGCCACACACCGGGCAGCCAAGCACCCCTTTCCGGGGTCACGGCCAACAGAGCGGGCGGGCGGCCCCCTCCCCTGCAGCGGACACGGGAGCAGGACAGACCGCAGCTGGGAGGCATGCCGAGAAGCTCAGCAGGAGGCCGGTGTGCGGAAGTGAGGGGAATCCTCGGTGGGGAGGCAGCCCCCGGGCATGGGGGCCACAGAGGCCTGCACGGGTGTCAGAGGGCAGAAGTGCCCGCTGTCGTGGCAAAGATGCTGACTCTTGGGCCTCACCCCTGCAGCCGGCTGGACCCAGGAATCTGCAGTTTGGTGCGGCCCTGAGGGTGTCTCCTGGGGCAGCTCTAACAAATGATCCCAAACTAGGGCCTGACAACTTCAGACAAGGATTCTCCCGCATGTTCTAGAAGCCGGGAGGCAAAAATCAAGGTGTCCCCAGGGCCACACTTCCCTGGTGGGTCCGGGGGTGTCCTGCCGCTTCTTCTGGCCTCTGGTGGCTCCAGATGGGGCTTAGCCTGCGGCCCTGTCCTTCCGCCCTCTGTCTCTTCCCTCCAAGTCTTTCCCTCGCTGTCTCCCGTGAGGACACCTGGCAGGGATTTAGGGCCCCTTCTGACCCTAGATGATCCCTTCCTGAGACCCTTAACTTCACCGCATTTGCCAAAGGCTCTTTTTCCAAATAAGGTCACATCAGAGTCAGGACATGCATATAATTTTGGGGGCCTCCACTTATGACCGCACACCCCAGGAGCCAAACTCAGAATCCCTGAGCAGGGGTGTGTCCCTCCCACGGATGAGATGGGCAGCCTGCGTGCGTGTGGCCGCAAGGGCTCGAAGGCAGAGGGGACCAAAGGGGACAGGTGAGCCTTAGGCTGGGGAGCACGGGGTCCTCCCAGACGGACACAGGTGATGGGAGCAGGCTCGGGGGCCCAGGTGCTGCCCTGGTTCACGGTCAGCCAGAGGGCGCCTGCAAGCGAGGTGGCCCGAGGGCAGAGGGGTGACCAGGCGAGCCCGTCAACCAGGGGCACTTGTGGTGTGGGCGGAAGAGACGTCAGCAGGGCTGAGGCAGGACCTTCCTCGGTCCAGGGGATCCACCAGCGTCGTCCCCCAGCCACAGCGTGCCATGCCTATCCTAGGAAGGGGGAGGGATCCCTCAGGAAGGCAGGGTTCGGGGAGCAGCAAGGAGGCGCATGGAGAAGGTGTTGGACCCCATGACGGTCCCCAGGCTGATGGGGACGTTGGGGAGGCCTGTCGGTGCCGGGCTTGGGAGCAGGATCCCCCCTCCTCTAGGCCATCCATCCTTGCGAGTGAGGCTGGGCTTTCTGCAGAGCTGAAGCAGTGGGTGTGAGCAGACTGCCTAGCTGGCCGGTGGCCGGGCTGCTCTCTGCTGGGCTTCACGGCTCTTCTCACAGAGCATGGTGTTCTGGCCACTAGAGGAACTTGGGAAGTGGACAGTAGGACTCTGGGACTTTGGAGCTCGTGGGCAAGAAGTGCTCCGTGGCCATGTGAGCGACAGGTCCGGGGGCAAGGCGGCTGGGGCACTGTATTTGGACAAAGCCCCAGGCCAAGTCCCGTTTGGCTGATGGGCATCTGACGCCCCAGGTCAGGGCGGTGTCCGCAGGGGAGCAGAGGCAAGAAAGCCATGCTGCAGGATGAGCGGGAAGCCAGGCATGCATGCAGGCACCCTTCAGGCTGAGCCCTGGGCCAGGGCAAGCCTTTCAGCTCGGTCCACCTCAGCTTCTGTCCGTAGCTTCCCTGGGCTGGTCCTGCACAGTGGAAGCCTGACCTCACCCCAATCCCTCACGCTCACCTCCACAAACCTCTCTAGTTCCCATCCACTGGAAACAAGAAACAAGGAAAGAAAAAATGAATAAAACTCAAAGCTAGGGAGCCAGCATAGAGGAGGGGTCTGAGCCACGGGTCTCCCGGAGGCCCACGTGACAGGTTTCTCTGGGCACGCCGCGCCCAGCCAGGTTTGGGGACCAGTGGCCTCAGCTGAAGGGACCATCCTGGGAGGGACTCCTGCCCCTGCCCAAGCTCCGGCTGGCCCCCCACCGTGACTGTCACCTTCCTGCGTCCTCGCCGCCCACACCACCACGGCTGCCCTGCAAGCAAAGGGGCCGGAGCAAAGGCAGTCCCGTCTAAGAGGCCCGATGAGGAGTCCTTCGGGCGCATGTGCACATCCCTCATAACTGGCCGGTACGTTCTGTCCAAAGGGAAAGGGGTTGAAAAAGACAAATCTCTTGAAAGTATTGGGGGGCATAATACCCTTGTTTGTGGAGAGGAATTAACCCCTCATTGGTGGCATTTGCTATTGTGTATCTGTCTTTCTCAATCGAGCTGTAGGAGGTGACCTCCAAATTGAGTTAATTTAATCTGCAGAAATGACCCTGCAATTGACTTTCCCGAAACCGGTATCAGACGAAAGCTCTGTTCTGCTGCGCCTGCCTGTCATTAACGATTCCCGGTGAAAGGCCTAATGTGCGGCATTTAAACATCTCCCCTGATATTGTCAGGTTTCATAAAAGCACTCTTTCATTAAGGAATTAGCAACTCGGGCCACAGGGCTGGTGGTGTGCTGGCAGAGCCCAGGATCCAGTCGTGGACACACAGGGCTCCGTGGACTGGGCCTGGGAGTGGCCGGTGGCAGAGGCTCTGAAGCCACCTGCCCACAGGGCAAGAAGGATGTGGGGACCCCAAGAGGGCAGAGAGGTGGAGGACGCCTCCCCAGAAACCGTGGCAGGCACATTGCTGACCCGGGCTCTG
>ML096311.1:11245-25616 GCA_003697995.1 Taxidea taxus jeffersonii | reverse complement strand
GTCTTATTAATATTTTGAGGGACCTAGCCACACCTAGACCTCCTTGAGAACCAATACAGCATGTTGGTCAAGAGAATGGGCTTTATGGTCAGAGAGCCAAAGATTTCTCAATACGTCATTTTGCACATTATTTGTGTTACACTGGGCAGGTGACTTAAGCCCTCCCAGTTCCGGATGCCACATTTTTTCACTGCAGGTTCTGCTGTTGCTTCATTATGCTCTGTTATGTGCACTGAGCTAAGTGAAACTCTTCAAGTGCTTAGTCCTTCAGGCAATGCAGAGCAACAGCTCAATGAATATTTCCCATTAATTGTGGTCTTCGTGTTATGATATTGAGCTTCAGTGTCTTGATCTTGGACTACAAGATATTTTTGTCTGAAACTATGTTTTTTACTTATCCTGAGTAAATTTCCCCCTCTAGGATTTAACTCTTTTTTTACAGCATGGTGAAAACTCCTTAATTTCTTCTGTCGTCCAAGTAATACCCACCCCTATCGAAATCAGAAATTAAATAAGGAAGTTAGTTGGACGCTGTAAGCTAATTCTCTGTCATTTGAAGTAAATACTCTTTCCATGTTCTCATTAAGTATCTACCTATATCTACTGTTACCCGTCGTAAACTTTCTTTATTTGGTCTGCTGGACTTCCATCTATAGCTCTCCTCAAGTATTTATTGATACTTTAATGCAAGCCAAACCTATGTCATCTTCTGAATCATGTTCTAGTAGAGGAGGCTAGTGCTCAGACAAATTGCTAAAAGCCTGTGATTCACACGTCACAAAAGGGCACAGTAGAGAACATCTGTGCCATGGGACCACAGAGCAGCCGCTGGTGGCTCTACCTGGATTAACTAGGGTCTGCTTTGCAGTGTTGGCAACATCTGGATGGGTCTTGAAGAATGATTAGAGATGACGAGAGTTAGAAACGCATTGCAGGATACTACAAATAGTCTTCACAGATGCTTGACTAATGTCCAGAAGCATTGTTTTCACACAGTTCCCTAGCCCTTCCAGAGCTAATAAATCTATCAAAAAGACAGAAGATCTGCCTCATGGGACTTGCTCTTCATGACCCGGTTTTGGAGCCTAGCGATCACCAGTAATTTTTCAGATGCTTTCCAAACACCTCTGCAAATTAACCCAAATTTTATTCACTGTCTCTCCTCTGCCTGGCAGCTAAAAATAGATGAAGCAGGTTCCTAGCTTAGCTGAAATAGTGAAAGAGCCTGCAACACACCAAATAAGGAGAAAGAACAATTGGACACAGTTTTGTTTTGTTTTTAAACTTAGATTGAAGCACATAGATTAAAGCAGTGGTGTGAGTGTGTGTGCATGTCTCATACTTCTACTTTCCTATTTGCTTGAAAAACTTAATGCAGAGTCTAGTGCAAATGAAAAGCACACACCAGTGTATTTTTGTGGGTGGAGAACATGATGTCATAGTCTTTTATATCCGAGGTAGTGTTCATCTTGCTGCCTTTGCTCCTCTAAAGAAGAACGTTAATTACACAGTGACAGCCACCAGAGACAAAGAGAGTCTAGCAAAACTGAAAACACATTCCAAGACCCAACCACTTAACAACTTGTTAAGTGACTTAAACACCCTGACTCTTCAATTTGTGTTGGTTGATGGAATATAATTTTGTAATTAGCAATGTGTACATTCCTAATATGATGGTGTTTTATATCATCTCAATGAATTATGCAAATGACTTACCTGTAAGCTCACATTTTAGTTCTTACCTCATTACTAAATTATCACACATGCTATAGTGTTCACTTTTAAGACAATGCAATTAAAAACTTTAAATGAGGTGATCAGGAGGCCACAGCAAGCAATCAGCCTGAAATATGCAATCAAGTGGAGTGAGAGGTAAACACTGCTGGGTGTTTGGGGGAAGGTAGACAGGTTGGTTTTGCCATAGAAGGAGGGGAATGTCCCTTTGCTGTGCTTGCAATGGGAAGCTCCATAACCATTCGTGGATTTTAGCTGCATTGCATTTCCATGATGGAAATGGGTTATTCATATTAGTTTTATTTCGTATTAGGTATCTGATATACTAGTACTTTGTACTCAGTCTTTTAAAGAGACTGATAATGTTCTATACTAGTTAGTAGAATATTAAAAAAAAGATTAGATCCTTTGACTTCACATTGCTCTGTGTTATTATTTTCTGACTTCTGACAGCTGTGACTTTGCATCGGGGTGAGTCTAGCTGATTCTAAGGCAGTCGCGTAGGTCGCATTCATCTCTTTCCATGCTGTACCTGGACTATAAATCTGGGGCAGTTACTTCAAGGAGACTGGTTCCTCGTCTGCTAGTACTTTTCTTTTTCCCTCGTATTCTCTGTTGCTGAAAAAAGCTGTGTTGACTTTCGTATTGCCCTCCTTTCTTCAGCAGTAGCGGAATTTCAATGATCCTGTCAGTATTTACACAAATGACAGTCTTTTACTCCGAATGTGTTCAGCTGCCTTCCTTGGACTCCTCTGGAATATGTATTTGGAGTGGAAAGAATATGTTAGTAATTTTAGTTAAGGTTTAAAAATTAATTTATAGTCTGTATCTAAACTCTTAGCAAACACACGATTGAATTTTTTTGTTGGCTTTATGGAGGTATAATTTACACAGTCTAAAACTACCCGATTTTAAGAGTGTAATTCCACAAGTTTTTAACTCATGTGTTCAGTCCTGTAACCACCCGCCCAAGATGCCTGGGAAACCTTGCCACCGCTTTGGAAAGTGTCCTCGTGCCCCTTGGTGATCAGTCACCTCCGCCTTAAGCCTCTCACCCCTGGCAACCATTGATCTATTTTCTGTCACTCTACTTGTGCCTTTCCTGAAATTTCGTATATATGGACTCATAGAATATTTGGTCTTTTATGTCTGATTTCTTTTAGTTAGCCTAATACATCTATGTTCCTGAGTGCATCGGTGTCATATCCTTTTTCTTTTCTTTGGATGGTATTTTATTTTATTTGTTTATCCAGTCACCAGGTATGTCCATTTTTTGTGAATTATGAATAATGGAGCTGTTATGAACATTTAGGTACAAGTTTTCATTCCCTTGAGTAGACACCCAGAGGTAGAGTGGCTATGCCATATACTATGTGTATTTTTATTTATTTTATTTTATCTTATTTTATTTTAATTTTTTTAGGAATCCACCAAACTGACTTCTAAAGTGAGTCTCCCTTCTTGCTTTTCCCACTGGAAGTCTGAGAGCTTCAGTTGCTCCAAGTCCTCATCAACACTTGGTCTTATCAGACTTTTCCATTTTTAGCAATTCTAGAGATTTGTTAGGATACCTCACTGAGGCTTTAATTTGCATTTGTTTGGGGACTAAATATGCTGTGAATCTTTTTTTTTTTTTAATATTTTATTTATTTATTTATTTGACAGACAGAGATCACAAGTAGGCAGAGAGGGAGGCAGAGAGAGAGAGAGAAGGGGAAGCAGGCTCCCCACTGAGCAGAGAGCCCGACGTGGGGCTCCATCCCAGGACCCTGGGATCATGACCTGAGCCGAAGGCAGAGGCTTTAACCCACTGAGCCACCCAGGCGCCCCTGCTGTGAATCTTTTAACATGCATATTTATCATCTGCATACTTTATTTTTTAAAGTGCTTATTCAGGTCATTTGCCCATCTCTTTAATCAAGTTGTTTTGATATTATTTTTGACTCTTAAGAGTTCTTTATATATTTTGGAAACATGTCTTAAATTAGATGTATGTTCCAGTCTGCAGCTCCCCTTTTCAGTTTTTTAAGTGTTTTTTGAGGAGCAAAATTTGTAATTTTGATGAATTTCAATATATGCTTACTTTTATTGTATATTTCATTTGTATATGTCATTATATTTTCTTAAGATTTTTATTTTTTTTTATTTATGAAAGAGAGAGAGAGCAGAGGAGCAGAGGGAGAGAGACAAGCAAACTCCACATTGAGCATGGAGCCTGATGTGGGGCTTGATCTGATGACCCTGAGATCATGACTTGAGCCAAAACTAGGAGTGAGACATTGAATAGATGGAGCCACCACAGCGCCCCGGTAGATGTCATTTTAAAGAAATGCTTGTATGACCCACAGTCACAAAAATTTTCTCATATTTTCTGGGTAGATGCTTTATAGTTTTTGGCTTTATGTTAACTCTATGATTCATAACAAATTAAGTTTTTTAAATGGTGTGAAATAAGGTAGAGATTTATTTCTCTTTTTTTATCTTTGAATATGGTTATTTAGTTGTTCTAGCACCATTTATTAGAAACGGTGTCCTTTCCCCACTGAATGAGGCTGAGCCCTTTGTTGGGAATCAGTTGACCATGTGATGGGGTCTTCTAAGTTCTACACTAACATGCTTTCCGCAATCATTCTATTAAGAAAGCTGTTAGAATGAATTTGTGAGGTCAAAAGCCCTTCCCCGGGAAGACTAAAACTTAGATCCATAGCTGTTTTTAAAATGTCGCTGGTTAAATATTTTTATCTCCTTTTATGTTCTAACAATTTCAGCCATGTGGCCATTTCCCTGGATGCTACATACGATCTATTTTTGCTGAAGTTTATTGTAATTTTGGTTTTTTGTTGTTGCTGGGATTTTTTGGTTTTGTTTCACAGTTGGATGTTTCTAAATTATAAACCGTAAGTTGTAGTATCTCATGCATGTTCAAGTATAGCACCTCGCATAAAGTAGACCGTAAATAAGTATCTATGGAATGAGCACACAATTGATAAAATTTTAGTTACATCATCAAATTTCACTTTGGAACTTTTTTTGGTAAAAATTTGGAACACTTGGGAGCAAACGAGCTGTCATGGAATTCTTATCATTAATTTTCCTGAACTGGAGAAGAATCATTATGCTTTATTTTCTTTTTCTAATATCTTATAAACCAAAATCATACCTATATAAAAAAAAAACCTCTAAAAAATTCTTAATAATTTTTTTCTAAATATTGCTTTTCCATTCAAGTCTCCTTTTAGTTTTGTATTTGAAATTAAATCTGTTTTAGAAAATCACATCTGAAATTAAATCTCTAACAAAATACAACCTACACAGTGTATTTTGACTAATTACTGTCAACGAATAAAATGACACTGTTGTCACCAGCTATTAAAAGGAATTCCATGTTGTTTTGTGGGAATGAAAACAGCAGGATTATTCAATATTCTTACTTTCCCTAGAGAGACATTTTGTATTTGTGCCTTTTCCTTCTCAATAAGCCATTTGATGTGAGCTATTTTTTATAATAAGTAAATAACCAGGAGCTCCCATATTGCCGAATGTTCAGTCTTGGTAAAGACATAATCTTTTTTCTTAAGATGTGTTAGCAATGTATTCTTCCATACCATTCCTACCTAATTGATCACATTATATTCCAAATGTATATGCTTTTTGTTATTCCTTATTGTATTTTCTTTGAGTCTCCTGAGCTCCGGGGTTTTTTTTTATTCATTCTTAATTTCAATTCTTATTATAAATCTCATCCATATTATCCCTGTGCACATGGGCACACACACATGCACACACACGCAAGTGTACATGATCTTGCAGCAAGAGGACTAATCCAGTTTTAAACTGGTGGAAATGGGCATTATATTCACCCCTTCTCATCTTTTAAAACTCAGTTTAAATGCTAACTCCTCAAAAAACTTTCTAGAATAAATCCTCTTCTTAATCTGGATCACAGTGACTTAATGACTTTCTCCCTGAAGTTATTCTAATGTGTAATTTTAAAACTGTATTTAACTGTGAATTTGTGCCTTCCAATAAAATGTAAGTTTCCTGAAGGTAGGGACCATTTCTCTTTCTTGCTTTGTTATCCCCATGATACAGAATTGTGCCAAACACATTCAGAGGTTTAATAAGCATTAATTAATGAAATTAAAAACAAAGACATGTAAACTTTCTGAATGTTAGCATCTTTGTCTGCAAAAAGGAAAGAATGATAGAGCCATTCTGAAGATCCAAGGGGATCTTACCTACAAACCCTCAGTAGCCAGCAATAGCGAATACTTTGTGCATGTAAGATCACGTGCCCTTTTCACTTCCTTACTTCTACAATTAAATAAAAATAATCCAGTGCAAATTCATGAATGTATGCTTCCCATAATTTGATATTTTCCCCTATAAAATAAAGAGCAGTCTGCCCAGAGGTCAAAAGTCTCATTCACTATATGGAACAAGGAATATTTCCACTGGAAAATTTTCAGAGACCAACAGGGTAATTTAAATTTTCTTATTCTCATTCAGTTGGAGCAACTTGCCAGTAAATATTATCCTTATGAAGCCAATAATAAACCTGTCATTTTGTTAATGTTACTTTGAAGGATATAATTACAGTAGACTAAAAATACCAACAATGAGAACAAAAAAAAAGTTTTAAGAAGTGGAAATCTTACATGCTTTGGAGTAGGTGCCTGTTTTAATCATTCTGAAGTTAATGTGAAAGGTATCAGTTATTTACTAGTTTGCTTTTATCCCTTTCGAGTTTTTTTTCCTCCCTTGATGTAACTGTCTTAACTCCATTTTGAAGGATCAAATATAAATAAATGCTTAAGAAGATACTGTTGTATGAAGGTGGGAAAGCTTGCAGATCCCTGCGTTTATGGGCACAGTGTTGCCTTTGTCAAGGCCATGTTTTTCTAGAAAGAGCCATCGGCAGTGTTATCATTTTTGCCATTGTAGTTGCAGGGTCAGTTCAATCAGTTGTGCCATTTAGAATGATTGGAATAAAACCGTGTCAATGGAAAGTGTTCAGTTTATGAGCTGTCGTGGATGCAACTGACTTATCTGTTCTAGACAAGGACTCTTGTCCAAAAAATAGTCAACTCTATCTCCTCCTTATCTTAACTACAAAATCTCTTAGCTGTATTTTCTTTCTGTTAATGCTTTACATGAAGCTGGCTAGTCTTTTATCCTGTGTCAGTGATATGGTCATCATGTTTTATGTTGGTAAGAAAATAAGTTCGTGTAACTTCTGGCCTTCATTTAAGGTAAATCTTTGATTGGGAAACAATCTATTCAATGTAAATTCCTATATTTTAAAAAACCCATAATTTTAAAGGATATTGAGAGCTTGAGGAATAGGTTACATTATTTCTTGCCAGGATTTTGGGTAGTAATTGGTAAATCTGTAAGAAGACACAGGTGTTCCTTTCTCTTTTCACAAAGTGAGCATGATAGTTTAAACCCAGTATTTGAGGCCGCGTTACTCCTATTTAAAGAGTATGGGATTTTAAGGTATCCCTTTGAAAAATCTGAATTTAGTTTTATCTTAAAATGATGATGAACATTTCGTTTAAAAGGAATATATTTTGTTTGTAGGTTATGTGTGCAAGCCACGAAGGCTTTGGGTTAAGGGATGGGAAGGTGCTTCAAGGTGGTTATGGAACAAGCCAGCGAGGGCAGGCAGAACTTAATGTAAATATAACCAACTTGAAATTTTTACGTAACAGATTTTTGTTCCGCTGCCAAAATATAAATACCTGTAACTATCCACCAATGTGTGTGCATTTATCTCTGTTTGTGTATGTGTGTGTGTATGTATATATATATCAAAATTATTTTCTAAGAAGTGCAAATACGGTAGTCAGAAATCTGATATTTATTTTATATAATTTCCTTAATATCGATTTTATGTGTTTGCATATAGTAGAATTAGCTTAGAAAGAAACCTGACTGCACACATGTGATGGTGTGTGTGTATGCACGCACACAGACACACATCCATGCGGACTTGAATAAATGACAGTGAACGGGGACCTACAGCTGGCCTTCACCCCTGGCATGTGGCGGCTTCAAGTGGACCAAATACTGGCTGACAGTCATGTTTTTGATAGCCATAAACAGCTACATGGGGGCCATATTGGGGTTCATATGCCGGAGCCCCAAATGCAGGCTTTTGGCATCAGCAAATGCGAGGTGGGGGGTATCAGAGCCACCAGGCTCCGTGTCATCTGCTATTAGGAAAAGCAACTTTGGGATCCAGATCCGGAGGGTCTGGGATGCTGCGGGTTACAAGCATGGAATTTAGCAACGGATACTGAGACGTGGCCCCAGTGACCTATTGTTTTAAAGTGTAGGTTTTATTATTATTCAGGTTTGATGAGTTCAGCAGATGAGGAGTTGCCTGCCATTGAAAAGATACTAACTCTCACTTCAGATCTGCGGAGGAGGTCGGGTTCCACACCATGAGTTGCCTTGCAGGGAAAGGCCAGGATCTGTCAGGATACAGGATGCGGAGTAGCCAAGCAAAGGTGGGCAAGAGCCTTTGTTGTGGTTTCTGTGCTAAGGAACTGGAGAGTCAGGGTATGCAGGTTTAGGATTGGCTAGCTTCTAGAATAATGTCAGTGGGATCCCGGGGGCAGGGTCTGTCCCAAATTGTCTGGTTTGCAGCTGCGGGGTAATTAAGGCAAAAGCATTTCAGACCTGATCAAGAGAGACTGATAGAGGAGACCTTAGGGGTGTGGACCCAGGACTAGTTAGTTTTCATATGAAAGACACATTCCAGAGAGAGTCATTTACTATCTCTAGGAATTGGCTAGCCCTGGGAGAGGCAGTCTTTCCAAGGTCTGAAAGGCGCCAAGATGTCCAAGCCTCAGAATTACAGAAAATAAAAAGACCTGATTAATCCCCCTGTGATACATAATACTCTCGGGAAGAATGGCAATGATAACATAGACGCTACTGTTTTCAGAGATTTTATTTGTGATTTACGAGATTTCTAAAAATCTAGAAATGCAGGGGGCACCTAGGTGGCTCAGTGGGTTAAAGCCTCTGCCTTCGGCTCAGGTCATGATCCCAGGGTCCTGGGATTGAGCCCTGCATCGGGCTCTCTGCTCGGTGGGGAGCCTGCTTCCTCCTCTCTCTCTGCCTGCCTCTCTGCCTACTTGTGATCTCTCTTTCTGTCAAGTAAATAAATAAAATCTTTTAAAAAAAATCTAGAAATGCAAAACACCATCGATTAAACTTTTTTTTGTTGTTGACATCTGTATGGGTTTGATACATTATTTTAGACAATTCTTGAAAATGTATTTAGAAACAAATAAAAAGCTCCATGTTTGGCCTCAAATTCAAATGAATATAAACCAGAAATGAGTTATGCCACCAAATACAATGCAGCAACAGGAAATGAGTCACACCGTGTAAGAAAGTATAGAAATGTAAGACGTTGGGAAGGGTAGTACGATGATAACTTCAAAATTCATATATAAGATGAGTCATGTGATTTCTCTTCTGTGAAATACCCAAGTCACCATGGATTCAGATGCCCATTCCTTGAGCACCAACAGATGGCACCAGTCGTTAATGGAGAAGGATTCTGATTCTTGCTAAGAGAAAGAATTGGAAGTTCCCAGCTATGTGTACAGGGTTAACAAATGTGGATATTCTGAACAGTGTCCTTTGTTATATTCCTGCTTAAGCCAAAACGCTTACACCCTCTGTCTGGAATGTTTCCCTAAACTCTGCCATCACGGAAACAAGTTCAGAAATTTAAAATATATTAATTAGGAACCACATTGAGAGAGCAGACAGGTTCTGATCAGGACGACTCTTGTGCATGAGATTAAAAAAGGCTAAATAATGAAAAACCCACCAGGACCACAAATCAGCTATAGCATTGGACCACACGCGGGGCAAGGCAAAGGGAGGAAAATACACTGAGAGTCTGTTTTGAATTGTTTTCATTTTTCACATAAAGACTGTAGTGCTTATCAATGCAAGCCATACCCCAGAAAACCCTAGAAAGAAAATATTGGCTTTTTAAAAATGCTTGTCTATTAATTTTGCCAAATTCTTATGTGGATTTAAACACCTCCTGAAGTTACATAATTTATGAAGAAGAAGTTGGAAGGGGGCACCTGGGTGGCTCAGTGGGTTAAGCCTCTGCCTTATCTGATCATGGCTCAGGTCATGATCTCAGGGTCCTGGGATCGAGCCCCGCATTGGGCTCTCTGCTCAGCAGGGAGCCGCTTCCCCCCCACCCCGCCCCCCGCTCTGCCTCCCTCTCTGTCTGCTTGTGATCTTTCTCTCTGTCAAATAAATAAATAAAATCGTTAAAATAAAGAAAGAAAGAAAGAAAGAAAGAAGAAGAAGTTGGAGGGAAGCATAAAATAGTTTCCAGTTAATCAAAAATATGTTTCCTAGAACTGATTTTGTTTTTCACGAAAAAAATAACATTTGATTGGTAAAATAATGTGCTGAAAAAAACGAGGGTGCAAATGATGGCAAATATATTTGAGTGGAGGTTCATCCAATTCCTGAGAGGAACTTTGGGTGGTGGTTGTAATGCTCCTTTTAACGAGAACAGGCTAGAATGGTTTGATTATTTTGTAAATTGTGCCACTGATCAAGACTTTTTTTTCTTGTTAACATCTCAGATGGTCAGAATATGGAAAAAGTGAGAGGTTTAAGTAGTATTTCTACCAAATTACATGTATTATCACTTAAGTCCAAAATATGTAAGGAGTGTGTGGATGTAGATATATGGTGAATGCTGTTTTATGAATATATTTTCCTGAAACAGTCATCAGTATACTGTTAACAAGGCATTGGGGAAAGAAGTGCTTCTAACTGTTTGAATCTAAACATCACCTAAACTAACATGAGGCTACGTATCATGTTATTAATAATGGTAAATGTGAGGGATTGCACATATCTTTGTGTAAACGTCAATGTGTTGATTCTGAGGGCTTCTCCTTGACCCCATTGTATATATATAGTAATATCTTTGTATTCAACAATTCCTAATTCAGACATACATCTTATATAAGGGATTGTTGAGCTGTAATTGGTAGAGAACATGCTTTACCATTTTTCAAATGATATGAAATGAACATCAAAACTTAATTACCTGGGGGGTGCCTGGGTGGCTCACTCGGTTAAATGTCTGCCTTCAGCTCAGGTCATGATCCCAGGGTCCCTGCTCAGTGGGGAACCTCCTTCTCTTTCTCCCACTCCTCTGCTTGTGTTCCCTCTCTCGCTGTCTCCCTCTGTCAAATAAATAAATAAAATCTTTAAAATAAAAATACTTAAGTACCTGGTGTGATCATATATGACTGGGACAAAGAAAACCTGATAGGCTTAATTAGAGAGGGGCAGGAAAGAAGACAAAGATAATAGCGTAAGTTGTAAAAGTCCTAAATATGTGCAAAAAAGAGAAAAAACTTTAGGCAGATACATTAGCCGTCATTTTACAGAATATTGCTATTACAAAATTTGCGCTAACATTAGTTTTCCTATCCATCTAGTGGGGAACAGTCATAACTACTGTACCAGTCTGAGTTGATCCTAGGTACCAAGGGATAGAAACTTTTGTCTGGGATAATAAGTTACTGGTTCTATACCTCAAAACCCTTTCTAGGAGATTTTCAGTGTCCATCAGCATATTCATGGTTCTGAGAATCGTATAATGAAGACCTTTGTTTAACTTTGGCTCAATAAGTGCCAGAATTATTTCCCCATACCACTTGTGGAAATACTGTTCCCTAGCAGACAGTTTGGGAAATGGCTCACATTCTGCAGGTAGCACACAGAAGAACTAAGGTTAAGAGTCCTATTGTATTCATATTCATATAGTAATTTGCTCCTGGCCTAAAAAACAACCTAGCATAGCAGCTGCCCTGTAAATGTCTGTTGAGTGATCACATGAAACATAGTCTTATCAAAATATTCTTATACACACTCCATAAATGATGGATGAATGATGGATAAGCTAAGACATGGCAGCCTAGATGGCAAAAGATGAATCAAGTTTAGGGCCTGTGATATAAAGCACCCTGTAGGTGTTAGATGAGATGAGAATGAATCCAGCTAGTGAGAAATGCCCGGGAAGATCTCGGCAGGGGTGAGAAATAATGAAGACAGTGTCACTAGAGGTAAATGAAGGGTCATATTTGACAGACCCTCTTGAACTTGGAAATAAATGTAGGAGGCAAATGATCGAGAATAGTCAAAGCTAACATCACAGTTTTTAGCCTGGGTGACAAGAAGAATGTAATGTTATGAACCAGGATAGGGAGGCTAGAAATAGGAGCATTTGTGTAAGGAAGAAACACATTGTTAAGAACATGATTTTTAGTAACCCCTTGGTTATCCATGGAGGTAGTAGATGATTGGAAATATATTCCTGGGATTTTACAGAATATTGAGGACAAGGAATGATCAGAAGGCTGCTACACATAGATACGACTGATGATGCTTCAGGAACAGACAAAATAATGGGAAAAAATATATGAAGAAGAATTGGTTCTTGTAGGCAGCACCGAGAAGAAAGCCTGTGTTTAAAGGGAAGCAGGAAGGGATGAGAATCGGCAAAAATAAAGAGCATAGGGGTAGAAATTAGGATAGTATTAACATCAAGAGCATAGGGGTAGAAATTAGGACAGTATTAACATCAAGGCCAAGGTGTGTGAACTGTGTCTAGAAGGATGAGTCATCAACAGTCATGCACAGCAGACATGTACTTAAGTGTCTAAGAAGACAGCCACACTTGGGAATTAGGAAACCATTGGTCATGTTCAACAAAGGGTTTCTGTGGAGTAGCAGTGGTGGATAATTTTTGCAGTGGACTAAGATAGGAATGGATGGGAGGAATAGAAGGTAATATTTTTTGTTGCTTGACAAAAGTTGTAGTGGAAAGTGTTTTGTTTTTTAAGATTTTATTTATTTATTTGACAGAAAGAGATCACAAGTAGGCAGAGAGGCAGGCAGAGAGAGAGAAGGAGAAGTAGGCTCCCCACTGAGCAGAGAGTCCAATGCTGGGCTCGATCCCAGGACCCTGAGACCATGACCTGAGCTGAAGGCAGAGGCTTAACCCACTGAGCCACCCAGGCGCCCCTGTAGTGGAAAGTGTGTTTTAACAAAACAAAACAAAAAAAAGGTTAAAGATAGTTATAAAAAGTGAGCATTTTGGTAGGGAAAGAAGGATCCAATGGCGAGAATGCAATTAGAAATGAAAGAAAAGATAGGGTTAACTCAGTAAACCAGGCCCTAGAGGTGGTCAGCAGGAATGTGAGCACAATCCAGAGAGAGAAGGAACAAGTCTTGGCTGTAGGAGGAAAGGAGTGAGGCGGTCTAAAGACCCAGATGGATTTTGAAGTCCAGAGAAGTAAGAAATTGTTGCTGAGTTAATCATCTTTTGGTAGTAGAAGTGAGTTGGAGAGGGTAGGGGTTGGGGAGGCGGTTAGAACTCCAAGTGAATGGAGAGCTCCTCAAACCCTTCAGAAAGAGTCCCACCTCGGGGTCTTTGGTAGGCTGGACTAGGCACCTAAGAAGTTCCTCCCGGAGATACCCGCAAGGTTGGCTCTCTCCTCCAGGACGTTGATTCCTCTGCCCATCGACCTCATGGCTCTCCATCATAGGGCACGAGGTCAGTGGTCTCATGATTAGCTTGCACAGCTGTTGTATTCCCAGATATATCTATTAGTTTAAAATGAGTTTATATGACCCACTATAAAGAAAACCAACAGTCAGAACATACGTTTTCCAGTTACTGCCCTATCCGCAACTCATGTGATTTTTTTTGTATTATTTGTTAATTTCTCTGGGGCTCGGTTTTCATTTACTCCAGTTTGGAATTTTTAAAATATATTTCTGAGAAATATCTTTGTCATTTCTAATTTCAGTATTTAATTTAAAAATTTACAGTCATGGGGCATCTGGGTGTCTCAGTCGGTGAAGTGTCTGCCTTTAGCTCAGGTCATGATCTTAGGGTCCTGGGATCCAACCCTGTGTTAGGCTCCCTGCTCAGCAGAGAGTCTGCTTCTCCCTCTGCCTCTCCCCTTGCATGTGCTCTTTCTCTCTCTTAATTAAATAAACAAAATCTTAAAAAAAAATTATAGTCGGGGCGCCTGGGTGGCTCAGTGGGTTAAAGCCGCTGCCTTCGGCTCGGGTCATGATCCCAGGGTCGTGGGATCGAGCCCCGCATCAGGCTCTCTGCTCTGCGGACAGCCTGCTTCCTCCTCTCTCTCTCTGCCTCTCTGCCTACTTGTGATCTCTGTCTGTCGAATAAATAAATAAAATCTTTAAAAAAAAATTATAGTCATGCTAAATTGCTTTTTCAATGAGTGACCTTACATTATTGTTAACAATAGAGAATATTTTAAATATTAATCCAATTAGGACTAGAAAATGCTTTCTACTGAGTGCCTATTTGTTTGTTTTTAAGTGACTTAGGACACATAATAGTAAATATTGCCCTTCAGTGTTTAATTGTTGCTGCTATTGTTCCAGTTAAGTAACTATATATCCAAACTATTTAGTATGTTAAATATAACAGATTCTGGTTAATGCTGTAAGAAGTGGATCTGATCTCTTCTACATGGGTTTAATGAACGCTAACAACTATTTGAATTCTTGTACAGATCCTGCTGTATCC
>ML096311.1:0-10845 GCA_003697995.1 Taxidea taxus jeffersonii | reverse complement strand
ACAAAGAGGTCACAGAATTTTCCAAGGTCACACTGGTATCAGTGCCAGACCTCTTCTGACTCCCTCATCTGAACTTCAACCCGCCACCCCATAAAATGATGAAACACAGATTTAGATATGTATGTGCTGTGTCCCACTGTACCTCATTGAATTCACTTCCCTTAGAATATTCTGTGATGTAACAGGACCACCGTTCCCTCTGGTTTCTCTTGATGAGCATTGGGGTTGTTTCTGTTTTTGCTCTTATGAACAGCACTACCAAGAAGAGTCTTGTATATGTCCTTGGCTTTACATTTTTTCAGGAGTTTTTCTTCATTATATGTGCAGGAGTCAGAGTGTCTCAAGAAGTTAATGCCGAATTGTTTGCCAGAGTGGCTCTATGAATCGTATTCCTCTCAGCACCAGAAGAGCTTCTGTTGATTCATGTGTTCTGCATCACTTGGGTTTCTTAATCTTGATAGACTGAAGTGGAAATCATTCATTTGTTGGAGAAAAAGGGAAGCGGTATTTGGTACAGAGGAGAAAATAGAGCTTTAGCATCAACAGAATTTTCTGTTTGGAATCGGTCCTTCAGACTCACCGGAAGTCATAGCTCACGCACAATTTTTAACCTTTCCAAACGTCGTTATGTACTTTTGTAAATTAAGGATATTTTATTTAATCTGTTAAACATAGTCACTGCATAATAGGCAATCAGTATAAATTCACTAAAAATGTGAGTGGCGTGCAAATAATCAGAAGGATAATTGTACACACATTATGAGGGAATTTACCTTCGACGTAATTACTGTTTCCTCTACAACAAACATATGGGGAAAAAGGTACATCATCAAGCAAGAAATGATCTAAACTTTTTATCGACTGGCTCGCATTTAGTTTTGTCTCCATCAATTTGTGGGTATTTAAAGTACAGTCCGGTGAGCTGCTGTCGGTGCAAAGATGAACAGGACTTGAAGGAACTGATAAATCTAATAAAGTGGAAATGGGGATCCTGTTGGTGAGTCAGAGAAAGAGATGGGCCAACAATGGTATTGCCACCCTGCGTAGTGGATATGAAGATAGATGGCACTGAAGGTTGTGGAAACACAGATTAAGCTCTAACCTAATCTCCTCCCCGTCCACGCTGAGGAGGATAGGAATGCTAGTGGGAAAGAGGTGACATGAACTAAGACTTTAGAGCTTGGTTCCTTGGGCTAGGTGCATATGGTCGCCTCTGGGAAACGTGTGTCTGTAGTATTGAATTTGGTTCTGAAGCAATTAATTTCCTGAAGCAGAAAGATCGAATTAATACATAAAAATGAAGTTCAGAACATGTCAGTTATGGTATTTTGGAATGCCCAGATTGGAACTCAGGTTCATCTAGGTACTTAGCTCCTAGCGGGACTTTTCTCTCCTGGATTCTGAATAGCATGGTGGTCTTCATGGCATTTTCTTGTCATTTTGAAGGAAGTAGTAGGGTTTACTTACATTTTTCATAGATGTCATTAAGAAATTTTAATAAGAAGGACTTTAAAAAGATTATTTTAACTTAAGCTTCAAAAAATGACATAGACATAAACACACATATGGGAACGTCTACACAACTGTGTGAAAGAAGCAAGCCGATCCATAATTTCATCCCTTGTGTGAGCTACTGTAAACAGGATAATTGCCATGTGAATGCCATGTTGACATTTAAATAAAAACAACTCCAAAGCAAAATGGATTTTGATTAAGAAAACTTGACGTTGGCAAAAATTTATTAGAAAATGTCACAAAGGAGCAGGTTGGTACCACGTTCCACGTGTAGCTCACTGACAGCTTCATTGGGTTCAGACGGGGAAAGTTGTGTTCAGGAAACTGATGCCAAACCCAGGATGGAAATTCTGTGACTCTGTTAAATATGGGACTTCATGTAAGTTTTTGTTAGTTGACCCTTAGAGAATGCTAGAAGTTTTGTTATATTTGGTTTTGTTTTTAGAAATAGAAGATGATTGAGCATTATAACCTCTTTAAAGCCACGCTTGCTATGAACAGTTGAACTTTACATTCAGATTTACTGTATGACGCGTACCTTGACACAGAAGCATGTGTAGCTAAGATTCAGCACATCTTGGCATAAATCTGCTTGTTTAGGGCATTAGTCATTTAAATATATTTCAAGGATACTGAATTGTTTAATATAACTTTTAAAATATGATTAACTGCTCCTCCTGGAAATTTTTGGTTTCTATAAAGACAAAATTTCTAATTCTGAAGGATTGAGTGATAATATACTGAAGATAAGATTTGTATTCAAACAGAAAGTTTTGCTTTCAAGTGTTCATATTATAAAATCACATCTCTTCATGCCCAAGGTGAACACCGTTCAAGTGATAGAACAGAGTGCGCAGTCTCTGTAATTTAGGATTTCCTACCATGAGTGTTCTTAGGTACACATCGTTAGATAGAAAGCTCTGTATCACCACCTTTCGTGACTTTTCCTTCATAGTCTAGTCTTGGAGAATGCCTAGTATCGGGACCTACGTCAACAGAAATAAAAAGGATGTGTTTTCTTTTAATGTCAGATATTCCTTGATCACTTATTTGTATTAAGAACACAACTAGGAATAAGATACAATCCTTGCCCTCAAAGAACTCTGAGTTTGGAGGGGACTGGCAGTTAGAGACCAATGTTTATCATACAGTGGAGTGAGAGTCACAACAGGACATCTGCCATGTGAGCATGGGGTGATCCCTTTCCTTGGGAGGACCAGGGAAGTCTCCTTATGGCCCCTAGCCCTTGAACTAAACAGGAGCTAATGTTTGCCAAACTGGCAAGGAGTGGCTTGTTAAGGGATTCCAGTTGAAGAAACTGACCTTGCAAGGCCTTTGAAGCAGGACTGGGTGTTCTTGTGAGTGATATGTCATCGTGTAGACACGCTAGGTACTCAGGGTCTGGGTGCTAGAGAGGGCCCAGGAAGAGAAGAGCTGGTCGAGGTGTCCACCTCCTCTGTTCTGGGTTCGAGAACAGTTTTATCACATCCTGATACACATTGTATAAAATGGAGGTGCTGTGGGATCATTGGATGTGACCATCAAGAAAGAATTCTTGAGATGTTTTATGGTGCAACTTAGTTAATTTTAAGTAGCACAAGGACAGAACCCTGCACAAAAGAGCTACACTTTGGCTGGACGAAGCTACTGGTTCTATGCTTACTGCTCAAGCAGGAGGGGATGTGCGGGGAGTATTAGATCATAAATGTTTTCTTCAAATTTCTACTCGTAAAACTACTCACGAGATTTCTCTGGTGCCTATCATTCAGCCTGATCCTCACAATGGATGACATGTACACGCCCTTGAAAAATGTAGCCACCAGCACATATTTGATCCTTATCGAAATTATTCAGGATATAGGTCAGCCTTCTGGGTTAAAGGTGAACATTTTTCTGCTTCTGTTCCTCATCAGAAATACATAGACTCCGTGATTAAGTGTTGGCTAACAATATTAGTCCTAAATATTGCTTAATATGAAACTTTGAAGGTAGAATTGACCCATTTGGGTTGTTAGGATTTTTCTACCAGTTTAGACCCTAGATTTGTATCCTAATTTTCAGGTTCAAATTCTAGTCTACCTCTAATCTATTTGCCTTAAATGTCTTCTTTCAGCAGACAGGAACTTCCTTTGATAGCTTGCAGTAGAGTTTTCCCTAAATATGTATGCAGCTAAAGCTCAACCAGCCAACAGTATAGCCAAATCTGTACTGTGTCATTCATATTAAAAATATGAATTTATCATACTTTCAGATATATGGAACTCTCAATGATCAACATATTTTTGCTCTGATTGGTTCAGGCAGCATTTATGATAGAATGTTCTATTGCTCAAAAGTTATGGATCATTAGCTAGAACCCAAAGGGTTTGCTTTAATATGCAGAGGAAGGAAAGTGTCTTAGTGGAGGATGGGCGCCCTGGGCTGAGAGTAAAAATCAAGATAGCCCCCTGGCATTAAGATGTAGTGGTTTATAAACCCGGGAGACTCAACTTCTTTAGGTGTGTTTCTCTTCTCTGAAATGGAAATGCTGTTGAAATCCCAGGCACTTCATGGGGTTGTGGTGCATATCACATCTGATGATCACCAGCTTATCTTTTAAAGTATTTTGGAATGTTCAGCCATTCTTATAAATAAATATGTTCAGCTCATCTTTTCAACTAAACAGTTTGAAATCCTTAGTATTTTAATATATACTACACAAAATAAGATGAAGATTTTAAATTTCATTTCCTTAAAATGTTCATTCTCCCCAGCCTAAACAAGGCATTGGGTTTTTACTTAGGACCCACCTATGAAGACCATTACTTTCCTTGGACTGGCTGGGTATTACTCACCTGCCCTCCAGTGGAATGGCCTAGAAACTTCGTGTGTGCATTTAGAGGGAGCTCCGTGTATGGCCAGCTAAGGGAGGACTTTGTGTCCAGAACTAGCCATAAAACTCTTTGTCATCAGTGCTTCTATTGTTATCATAAATCAACATAACAAATACTAGGACTAAAACCAAATTGCTGTCAAATAAATCACTTCTAAATTTCTCCTCATGTTTAAAGGAGGTCATTGTGTAGGTTACAAGAATCTCAAAGTGATTTTGTTAGTAAGAAATTGTAATGATAAGAGGTTAGTAATTATCTGGCCAAATATAGGAAGTTTATTCTGACTAGGTTATGAGGTCAAGGTCCTAACCCTGGGAGTGAGGGTGGGGGTCTCTCAGTTCAAGCCTCCCCTTGGAATCTAGCTTCAAACTTAAGGACGCTTGGGCCAGGTTTTGTCTAGACACATCTTCCCAAGACTCAAACACAGATCCATAGACGAGGCATTCCTTCCTCTCATTTCATTGGTTAATGTGGGGCAATATCTATCTCTACTGGGTCAAAAGATAAGTCTTGAAATTATTGGTATTGTAAAATAGACTGTTGTTCTCACAGAAGTTTGAGAGAGGTCATTCTCCCATTAGGATGTCAGTGAAGGAGTAATAATTCTCACTCAGGTTAAGACTGTCATAGTGACAGAGGGTCAGCTGAGATCCAATGATTTGGAAAGAAATTAATCTCTTAAAGAGCACAAAGTAGAAAACAAAAATAGCTATAACCTTAGGTCATCTGTTCAAAATTCTCAGAATATTCATCAAAAAGGAAAACCCCTTCATATTTTGTGGAAAGTAAACAAAAAATAAACTGCAATGACTTACTGGAGGAGACAGACAATAAACATGAAGGCAAAAAACAACCACCAAAGACAAAAAACATAATTAAGTAATACATATGATTTCAGGTCATGGTCCATGGTATGAAGAAAATCAAGCACATGGGGCAATGAAATGAAGAGTGAGCAGGGAACAGCTGGTCAAGATTAGCTGAGGAGAGCCTTCTCTGGATAAGCAATGTCTGTGTTGCTTAGAGAAGAGCAGGAAGTAGCCAGGTGAGGGCCTGGGGAAAGAATGGTCCAGACTAATGGAACAGCTTCAGGTGTCTGAGGAAGAACAATGCCACGTGTTTGGAGCTTAATAAAAAGGGGAAACAGTGGAAGCAGATATGTCAGGGAGGTAGACAGAAATCAAATCCAGGTTCTCTATGAATGAGATGGTGATGGTGATGATGGTGATGATGATGATGATTTCATGGGAAGACCATTTGAAAATTTTAAGCAAAAGAATGAAAAGTGATTAAAAATCGGAAAAATCCTGGATGCTCTGGAAAATAAGATTCTGAAGGCAGAGGGGAATGGAGCAGGAAGAGAAAGAGGAGAACAGAGAGATGCTGTTGCAAAAATGTACACCAGGGATGATGATCTGGGTGGCATCAGTAGGGAGGATGTAAGGTGGAGAAGTTCAGGATGTAGATTATAGGAGAAAACAACCCACAGAAGCTCACCAGTTTATTTTCATGGGGTATAGGGTAAAGAGACTGGCCCAGAATCTCTTCTATGTTTTTCTCTCCAGGGACTGGATCGGTGACAGTCCCATTTACAGAGATAAGGAAAGTTTGGGAGTGATGGGATGGGGATAATGGGAGAAATTTAAAAAGTTCTCTTCTGGTCAGGTGAACTTAGAGAAATCTGGTGAATGAAAATACCCAGTGGAAATGGAAAGTAGACAGTTGACTAGATCTGTCTTGAGCTCAGTGGGGAGGGCAGAGCTGGAGATGAAAGCACTGGGAATCATCAGCATATAGATGATGTTTAATGCCTTGGGCCTGGGTGCGATAACACTGTATTAATTTGCTCTTTCCAGTCATGTTGTTTTCTGGGTTTTTATGAATCATAGTTTTTCAGAATTTACCCGGGACTCTTCGTAGCTTCCATTCCTCTGGATAGGTTCACATTTTATTTAGCATAATACATTAAACTGGCAGCTTCTATTTCTAGGTTTGTTGCAAATTGTTGATAAAATTCACAAGTGCTATATTTTATGAGTAGTTTTCCCTGGGTTCTTTTTTTATGGTTGTTAATGAGCTTGAGAATTTCTCATAATGCACAGTGTCAACTTTAAGCATATTCCTTGCATGGGACCTCATTATGTATAAATTTCTGCTTATAACAGAAGGCATGCTTCCTTTAAAGTTGGAGGGGGTTTGGTACCTACTGTGTTCATAGACATTCAGCCCAAGTTTTGAGTTTCTTCCACTTGGGACAGTTTGACATTTTTAACAGGTCTAAGTTAAATAAAACTGCATTTGAATAAATACAAAAAATATCATGGAGAAGTGGGTTCACAACTAAGACTTTTGAGCACTTTTCTTTCCATAATTTTTCATGGAGGATTAATATTCAGTTACTCATAAGCGTGGCAATTGAATTGTAATCAATTTTAATATCTAATAAAAGAAATTTTAGCTTCTAAGTGCATTTATGTTTGTTGGTTTTTAAAAAATCAAATAATTAAAATTGTGTGATTGCTGTTGCAATTATTATGATAGACCATTTTTCCTTGACATATTTTCATCTTTTATTTTAAACGGGGTGGTAATATTACATATGCCAAATACGGAAACCATAGTCCTCAAAATATGTCTGTGCATTGCCTGGGGTCAACTTCGCAATATTATGTGTGTAACTTAGGGCTGCTTTAACGAAGGACCATAAACCAGGGGCTTACACAACAGAAATGTATTGTTTCTCTCTCTTCTGGAGGCTAAAAGTTGACAATCAAGGTATTGTTTCCTTCTGGGGCTGTGAGAGGAGACCTGTTCTGTGCTTTCCCCTGGCTCCTGGTGCTCTGCCAGAAATCTCTGGTGTTCCCTGGCTTGTGCAAGCATCATCCTGATCTCTGCCTTTGATCTTTAGTGATGCTCTCCTGCGCTGCATGTCTCTGTCCAAATTTCCCCTTTTTATAATGACTGCAGTCATTTTGGATTAGGGACCAACCACCATTCTGGCTTCATTTTAACTTGTTTATATCTCTGAAGATCCCATCTCCAATTATGGTCACATTCACATGTTCTGGGGATTAGGATGCCAGTGTATCTTTTTTTTGGTGGGGGGAGGCATATAATTCAACCCACACAAGTATGTAACCTTCTTTCCTTCGTAACATTCCTATTTTTGCTTAGACATTGCTAATGAGCAAATCCTGAAGATATTCTGTCTCTATTATGTATATCCCTAGGGCACATATGTAGCCCCATTTATAGGTTTATGACATATTTATGAAGCCAGTTTACATCTCTGGCCCTGACCACTTCTCTGAGCTCCAAATTTGAATTTCTGCCTGCCTTCTTGTCACCTCCAAGTGGATGAATGATAGGTACCTCAAACTTAAGATGTTCAAAACAAAATTTTTATTTTCTATCCCCTTCCTCAAATGCTCTTAACATCATTCTTCTCCAACTCGGTAAATGATCCTTCCATTCCCCTTCTTGGTCCAAAGAGCTGAGTCATCCTCACATGTCCCTTTTCCTTCTTACCATCTAATATCTGTTCCATTACTGTATTCATTTCATATTGCTGCTGTAACAAAGTATTACAACTGAATAGCTTAAAATGATGATAATTTATTTATGTCACTGTCTCAGAAGTCTGACATATATTTCACTGGGCTAAAATCAATGTGTCAGCAGGGCTGCTTTCCTTCCTGGAGGTCCTGGGGGAGAATTGCTTCCCAGTTTATCTGTGGCTGTTGGATAAATTCAGTTCTGCATGGTTTGTAGGGTTGGGGTTTCCATTTCTTTGCTGTTTGGTGGTCACCCATCATTCTAGCATCCAGGGTCCGTCCACTAGTATTCCTTGGCTCAGGCTCTCTTCTTCCATCCTCAAAGCCAGCAATGGTGCCTTTGAAACTCCCTGACCTGCTTTTCTGCCTCATCTCTTGCTTCTTCTGCCTTATCTCTCAGACTCAATCCAGAGAAAATTCTGGGCTTTTAAGGGCTCATGTGATTAAGTTGAGCCAATCTGGATAATCCAGAATAGTCTGTATATTTTTAGGTCAACTCCTGTACTACCTTAATTCGTCTTCAAAGTTTCTCCAAAATAGAACTTGGTTGAAGGTTTGATTGAATAATCAAGGGCACAGGAATTGGAGGTGGGGGAAGGGGCATCTAATCCCTGTCACTACCATGTCCCTACCTGTTACTACCCCATGTCCTCCCATGTACTCCCCATGTCCTCCACTTAGCTCCACTTAGGACATTTTTTTGCTTTTCTTCCTCCACCACTGTCACGATATTCCCAGCCACCATTACTGTTCCTGGATTGTTACCATATTGTCCTGACTCGATACCCCACATGATTTGTATGTTTTATCAGATCCAAGCAGGATTATTTCTTTATAGCTTGTGTTTTTCAAGGTAGTTTCACCTTAAATTTAACATAGATATTAGCATAATATGATAAATCTTTTTAGCATATTGTATTAAATCCTTTTGAAGAAATACCTGTCACATAAGGTCACTTACACCCCCCCCCCCAGTGGCTTTCTTCAGAATCAAGTGAAAACCGTAAAATGGTCTTACAAGTCTCTGTTTATTCAAAGCCTGATCACTTTATCAGACAATTTCATTTTCTTCATATCACTTATCACCATGAGAAGCCATCTTTTTCGTTTATTATGGATGTTAATAGTCTGTGACTCTTGTAATACCCAGTCTGTTTTCTTCAGGTTTGGATCTTTAGCTCCTAGAGTATACTGACATTCTGATCATTCTAAATGTTTCTGTCCCTGTACAATTTAGATTACTTTCTTATGTATACATTTATTCCATCGCATATTCCTGTCTGTTCTGAGAGTGTCACTCTGCTTGGTACCCTCTTCTCTGAGCTGTGAGAAGAACTCCCCCTGATGAGATCTTCCTCTAGACACCATGAAGAATATATTAGACAAGCCCCTCAACCCCCCAAAACTTGTAGCTTTAGTTTCATTGGATTTCTATAGCCTTTCATTGAACTATGGTGAACAAATCTTATTCTAGTTTTATAAATAGAGGAATGTCATTTAAGACAAATTGAGTAGCCCAAGGAAACCTGGTGCTTAACTAGAACTCTGAGCCATTGATCCAAATTCCTTTCTAAATCATACCAGCATTGGGATTTATCCCAACTTCCTTGAAGCACAGGTAAATTAATTAATTATTCGATCGTTTTTTCCAACGGTGAGTATATATCCTTTTCATGTTCTGGTTTAATGTTTCTCTTTGCCACTTTTATCACCAACAGACATTAAATTATACAGCCGGTAATGTGAGGCCCTGTGACAGAAAACTTTCTCAGGGCCATAAAGGAGGGAGGTTGGAAAGAGAAGATGATGTGCTCAAGGGTTTGGGGTCAGCATCCAAGGCTCCTCGTTCCTTTCTCTACTTCACCAGGATCCTGGGAGGAGGCAGGGATTCAATTCTTTCTTCTTGGGACACAAACCCAACTGTGGCTTCTGTACTCGCCATTATACATTTCCTCGTCCTCGGAGGAATGAATGTAGGACTCCAAGCTAGAACGCTGACCAAAAAATGCTCATGAAAATCTCCCTGTCATCCCTCCACTGGTGTACGTGGGATTATAAATGCCTCACTTCATTTCCTACTTGGTGTGATAATACTAAGTGTTAATCAGGTACTTTCTTGGATTTGGGACATGAATGTTTAACTTGGGTCCGGATAATATTAGAGCACTGTACCCATCTACAGAAGGTTGGCCCCAGGTTTTTTAAGACAGAAAGGAGGAACTAAGATTTGGAAATCCAGAGAATGTCAGAGCAAGGGACAGGAGAATAAATAGTTTGCCAAAGAGGAGAGTAAGCTTGCAAAACTGGGGCTGCAATGGAACATCACTCAGCCATCAGAAAGGATAAATACCCACCATTTCCATTGACATGAATGGAGTAGTCTTTGCTGCAGTATTCATCCTCTGTCCATCTGCATAGCCTTTTGCTTTTAGGGAGCATCATCTTCCTGGGTTTTATGTTTGATGTTGCAGGAGCATGATAATCAAGACAGATGCAGTACCTCTGTAATTAGCCATTTACTCTGGACCCCTCTGGGGCCTCCAGTCCTTTCCAACAGTGTGTGACAGGATAATCTTGGTTACTTAAGACCACTCTGGGTTTTTCAGGAGTCCTAGTGCTGCACATGAAGTCCTGACAGTAACGTCAAGAAGGGATAGTAAAATCGAAACCTATCAGCTACTGTAACCATAATATTTCAAAGTGTATGTTTGTTTCATGGTATGTTCTTGTTAAATGTATATACTTAGACTCTATTTTGGAAACTAGAATTGACAGCTTTCATTTTGCAAAAGTAGGCAGCTCCCTTATTAATATGTCAAATGCAGGTGACAGTATGTTCAGTAGGTTTATGAAACTATTACATGTAGGCTTATATACTGATGGTGAGTTCGTGTTATGTTTTG